>JABUQX010035345.1:37500-63187 GCA_015478945.1 Trachelipus rathkii
AGAGCAGTGAGCAGCAGCGTTGTTATATATATTTATATATACATATACAATATATATTATTATTATATTAAGTTGTTATTGTTGTATTATTATTATTATTATACATATTATTATTATTATATATATTATATATATATTACATATTGCTATTGTTACATATAGCTGGGCTGGTTATTATATGGTTGGTTACATATCTATATTACTATTATTAGTTATATTATTATATTATTGGCTGGCTGGCTATTGGCTATTATTTATATGCATGTGCATGGTGCTGGGCTGGTTACAGGCTAAGGTTGGTTACTGTGCTGGCTGGGATATATAGCATACTGGCTGGCTACAAGCTGGCTGCTGGCTATTACTACAATATTTCTATCGATATATATATATATATATATATATATATATATATATATATATATATATATATATATATATATATATTTTTTTTTTTTTTTATATTTAACACCACTCCCTCACACAAAAGCCCTAATCTAGAGTGTGGCTCAATTTTTGTCTGAGCAAGACGGAGCCAAGAAGAGAGTAACACACACACTCAGACGTCCGACCAGTGACGAACCTGGGTCTTTCGCTTAGTTGGGCGAGTGCTCTAACAGCTGAGCTACCGGACGCCATTTTGGTGCTTGATCCATTCCTTCCTGACTTATACGAGCCGACTCCACCGAATGTCCATTCTTCTTATCTTCTTATAATAAATAACTTAATTCAATAATTTTGATGGACCGTTTAATACTTTAATTAATTTTTTTTAAAGAACCAAAATTAAAATTTTGGTGCTCCTCCGTTATATTAAAATAGATTTTAATTTTTTAATTTTGTTTAAATTTTATAAAATTTTGTAATTATTATTTCTAAAAAGTTTCTTCATAGTCTGAACAAATGTTCTCTCAGGAACCATCTTCTTCACCAGCACTCAAACTTCTAATCCCTCGTTGCAAGCTCTTGTGTTTCTTGGTACTCTTCTCTTATTCCTTTCTCCTAAATCTTCTCTTTCCTTTTTCCACTCTCTTTTTTATGCATCTCTGTTCTCCACCGGCAGTCGGTCTCACATATATATATATTATTTTTATATACATATATATATACATAGTTATATGCCATATATATATATATATATATTATATATATTATTGGTTATGTTGTTATATATATGATATACATAGTTATTAAGACAGTATATATCACTAGACATATGATAATTACATATGTATATGGTGATATATAGATATATAAGATATATGAGTGGTTGTTGCTGGTTGGTTGGGTTACAGCATAGTTAAGAAAGAAGAAAGAAGAGAGCAAAGAAAGAAGGTTATGTTGGAAAGGTTATGCTATATATACATGATACATATGATATTTTGTTGCATATATATGATATATATATATACAAAGTGATACAAGTATATATATATAGATATATACATATACACATAAGATATGATATACATATATATAAGGTTGTTATTACATATATACATATCTTACATCCTTGTTTACTCCTCTTCCAGTCAGGCTTACGAGCCTAAGTTTCAGTGAAACAACCCCTGCTTCCTCTTTGTCTTAGATCCACTCACTGATCCATCCCATCAGCTCATCCACAGGCAAGCACCTGGCAAGCCTGAATTAGAATCCTCTACTAAAATTTCTCCACATCTTTCCTTTTCATATTCCTCCCTGGTCCTCAATCTCGGTCCCTGTACCCACCTCCTGCTGGCAACCCCTTCTCTCCCCGGTGACTTCCAGGTGTCCCCACCATCTCAGTCTGGCTGGGTGTCCACTTATTCACTCATGGTTTCACACAATCAATAATCTCCTCCTCACTGTCCTGGCTTTCACCTGCCCCTTCTCTCTTCTTTCCTAACCACTTATCCTCAATGGCATCATCTCCTGCTTTGGCCCGGAATTTCACTTCTCCTGATCTCCTGTTGATATTCCCATGCTCGCCTCTCATACAAATTTGGTATATAGATCAAGCGCCACCACTCTCGCATGATGCTCTCTTCACCCTTTGTTCATAGACACATCTTTCAAGATATGGTATATTGCTCTTTACAGTCCCGCTATACTGTCACTAACTTTAAATTAGTTAATCACTCTTTGGCACACTCTCTTCTTCCAAGCCTGGGATATTTATATTCATCCCACATTTTTAACTTCACTGTCTACTTCACCATCAACTTCCTCTCTCTGCTTACTAATTATTATTTCTTTTTTTCTTTCTCCATTATCTATTCAACCTGTTTTCCTCAAATCTTTCGGTGAAACACAGCACTATTTGTTCAAACCCCCTACACTGATCTCCACCCCAACACGCCAATCAACTGCATAAAATCATGATGGCCTCCTATCAGTAATCTTTTCAAACCCTTTACACCTTCTATGACTGTGGTCCAGAAATACAGCTATAAATAGCATCGAAGGAATGGCAGCACATCACACCTGCCTCTGCTCCTGGTGTTTTCACTCTCAAAACCATTCCTCGTTTTTTACACCTAAGCCTTAACCCACTTATGGTATCACAGGTGCAAAATTTCTTACTGCACGATCACTCTGGCTTCCAACTTCATAACCCTCCTAACCTCCACAGCTTCTCTCGGCACAATCAAATTATTTTCTTCCCCAAGCTCATAGTTACGATATATGTCTTCATACTGTATTCCCATGTCTTTTCCTGCATTATTCTTAATTAATGCAAACATTAAATCTGTAGTACTTCCACCACCTCTGTACCCTACTGCTCTTCACCCAATCTGGCCTTATTTTGACTTAACTTTCTAATATTCCTTCATATAACTTCGCCATGTGGTCCATTAGTGAGATTTCTCTATAATTTTTACAATCTCTGCGTCCCCAATTTTTATAAATGGGAACTATTATTGACCTTCCCCAACCTTAACCGGCACTCTACTCTCCACCTAACACCTGTTCAGAAATCTCAGCATCAAGGCTCCCACCCTCTCTCAGCAACTCAATATTTATCCCATCTTCACCAGGAGTTTTTCCGCTCTTCATTTTCCTTAATGCCTCCTCAAATTCCTCCTCCGTTATTACCTCCTCCTCTTCTCCTCTCTCCTCCTCCTCTCTCTCCCCTTCCTCTTCCGACTGCACTTCCACATTCAGCAACTCATCAAAGTACTCTATCCACCTTTTGTTTTTTCCTCCGGGCTTACCAATGTGCCTCCTACTTAAGCCCCTGACAAGGATACTCTACTGTGTTCCTCTGTAAACTACCTACGAATGCAAAAAATCTTTCTTTCTTGCTTTCCTTTCTTCATATCATCCATCAGTTCCTTTGCTAGCTTCTAAGCCACCCTCCCTGCCCCTCCTCTTCTTCCCCCCTTCCGTCTGCCATTTCTCTTGCCTCCAGCCGGTAATACTGTTTTTATATCTAGGTTGATGATATTGATAAAATAAGAGTTATAGACATAATATATTATTATATGTATTATTACATACATTATATTAATATATATATACATATACATATTTATATATATATTTATAATATTATAGTAATTGATATATATTAGTTATATATATATACATTTATGAGATATATATATATAAGATGATGACTCCGTTTATTTATTATTTTATGACACATGTATATATATATATATATTATACATATTGTATTATTATATTACATAAACATATTATTATTGTTGGTTATTACTAAATAGGTTATACATAGTTATAGTTATTATATAAGAAAGAGTTATTATTAATGATATATACATTATTAAGTATTATACATATATACATACACATATATGATATATAGATATGTTGACATATATTACATATACATGATATACACATAATATGAAATCTAAAACCAAAATTGCTTAAATATTCCCATAAACTCCCATGATAAAAAGATGACAAATAATATTTATTTTATAGCGTATTAATCAATGGGAGAAAACATTCGCAAACACTCACTTTTTTCTGCAAGAGATGATGTGGATGTGGATGTGCTGTTAAGTGAGAAGTGGATGACGCGATACTGATAATTTAGGTGATGTTCCGGCAAATGCGGATGCGATGATGTCATGTCCATCAACAAACATACATATATATATATACTATATATAGGCAGCAGCAGCAGTATATATATATATATATATATATATATGAATATTTTATGATATATATATATATATGTATATATATATATATATATTTTTTTTTGTTAAAAATTAGACACACCACGGCTCACAATGAAGCGGCCACACTGGGCTGAAAATCAGCACCATGGGAGGGCCCTGTCATATACATGTTTCAAATGTCAAAGAAAGATTTGATTGGTGAAATGAATATTCAGTCAATCAAAATAAATAAAAACTAAATAAAATTTTATCCTTGCATTGTTAATAGTCTTAAGATTACATAATAAAATCAAAATGCCTATATGAATTATTCAATTTCAAAGATACTGAGAAAAATAAAGTGTTTACTGCCAAACAAAGATCTCAGATAAGATATGGGATACCTTTAGAAGGAAAGCAGTGGACCAAAAGTAGGAAAATAACTAGCATAGCTAAATAGGGTCCGGTATTTAAAACAACCTACCAGTTGACATGCATTAAATGAGATCAGGTGTAAGCACTTGCACCTTGGTAAATGGAGAGAGGTCACAGACATATAGCACTGTGAGTGGATGTTAGTGCAACAATACTGAGGTGCATCACCATGGTGTGCTGCCCTCAGGGAGGAAGACTCACCCAATTGATATTTCGGCTTTATGTTTCAAGTTTCTTCCTCAGCCAGATCACTCGTCCAGCACTCTTCCCAACAAGATCGAAAGCTTGTCGGAGAGCAAGATAGTAATCAGTTGATGGAGGCGGGCCCTATTGAATGGCAACCGAGGCACCGGAACAATCTCCTGAGAAGAGAAGGGGCCACTGGCCCCTCATCAGCGATCACTGCCAGCCATCCTGGCGAGAGTGGAGTCCAAATTACAAAATGTAATTGCTTTTACGTATATGGAAGTCGAAGCTGAAATTGTTGCACAGCTGATACCATTGCGTTTTTAGAATAAGGGGTTTTAAGTGCTTGTAGCGCGCTAAGCGAGTCTGAATAAACGACATGAGTGACTCGGCCATGATTTGTAATCTGATATGGTAAATCATTATAGTCGTTAACCCGCCAAAAAACTTCGGACAACGTTAAGGTGTAAAGCAGTGGGAGAGGTTGTGGTCGTAATATGAGCAGCTCATTACCTTCGTCCCCTTATTTTGAGCGTCAGCAAACACTATAAATCTGGCCCACCGGCAAGTGATGATGGAAATGACGCGTTTTCAAATTAAAGCAGCAGGATGGCTAGATTTGGAGAGAGATGTCAGAGCCAAGAAATGGTAGGAGAGGGAAATAGCCAAGGTGTACCCTTTGTCAAAAGAGAAAGGCAGCACCTTTGAAAAGGGATGTTGAGGAAATTAAAGATGTTATGAACTGTCTTTGCAAATGGAGTAATTAAGATTCTGAGGTACCTCCTGCAGAATCGGTGTCAGAGCAGAAGGTATATTGGAGTTTGAAAACGAAGATAACTTGTACACATGATGTATTTCCTTTCGAAGAGAGTGGCATCACATTGGGATTCAACTTCAAGGCTCACCTGGAGGGACGATCGAAAAGCTCCAGAGTGGAGATACGGATTGCCTTGTTTTGGATGGGATCTAACAGGTGTAGCAGTGTTGTGGAGGCCTGACCATATATTGCACAGCCATAATCCAGTTTTGATCGGATTAGGGCTACGTAAAGAGTAAAATGGATTTGCGATCAGCACCCCAAGATTTTGAGGCGAGATGACGTAACAGGTCAAGGGTGCGCGATGACAAGTTGTTTTTAGGTGTTTAATATGTGGGGCATATTTAGTGGTCATCTAGAATGAGTCCCAGAAATTTGACCTGTGAAGTTGAAAGATCGAATGCGCGAACCATAGAATGCTGAACTCGGCTGGAAATAGTTGCGGTAAGTCTTTCGATTCCCTTTTTCTGCAAAAAGCACTGCTGAGGTTTTGGTGGGAGAAAATGGAAGCCATGGGAGCTAGCCCATCAGAAATATTTTCAATAGCTGGGGTTGAAGTTGCCGTTCTGAGAAAGCAGCCCGGCACCTCCATTATATAATATATCAACATTATATGAGGAAAATTGATAATGCTGAAATATATAAACAATATCATTAACAATAAAATAGTAGTGGCCACCAAAACACGTCTCTGTGAACGCCTTCATCTGAAAGTAAAGTGGCGTGACAGAACAAAAGAGCACCCAAACCTGGATAGATCTGTGTGATAAAAGGCATTTGATAAATAGAGGGAGTTGTCCGCGGAAACCAAGCTGAATGAGTTTATATAACCAGTTCTCCACGTTGCGTCGTGCTTCTTCGCTGGCCAAAAAAGACACCGGCGAACCATCCTCACCCAGCGAGAAGGTTTTCGGATGCGTCAGCGGCCTCCACTGAATGGGCGGTCCGCGAAATTGTTTTGATTTTTGCGAAACCAACTGGAAGCTGGAGAAAAGCTTCGACTGCCTCCTGGGAGAAACTATGGCGCGCTTGAAACCTTCCATTAATTTCTGTATAGAGTGACAGGCCCAGCTTAAATTGGCTTTGCTGTCTGCCAACCCCCGACCTTTCCGCGCTGTATTAGGAATTTATAAAAGTCGGTAGTCCAAATGATGGTGCCAAAGATTCGATCCAGATTCGGGCAACCCGGAAAACAAACACGCCGCAAGATGATGATGCACGGTTATTACTGCCAATCAAGAAACGGGATCCGTTGCACCGTCTTGCAGCTTCCGCCAATGCAGTTTGGATACTCTGCAAGCGTAAAAAGACGGTTGTAGGTATGATCTTCTCCTTTCAGTTGAAAAGCCCGGTAGTGCCGGTGTCGTGCTCGCGAGCCTGTAGCGGAATGAGCTCGAACGGCCAGGCAAAGCTATAAATCTAACGATTCAAGCACATCAGCCAGAGCTAAAATCGTATCACAGTTAGCCAGGCCCATAACGGAGGACTGTGGTGAAGAGTCATTGGAGCGACGAGATATTTTCTGTGTAACTTTCCACACTAAGTGGAAGGGGAGTTGTGGAGTTAACAGTCGATATGTTCGAAAATATTGCTTACGCGTTTCGACGACACCGGCCTTAGATCCTCGCCGCGCAGCCAAAATAATCAGCGTTTTGGGGGCACGGGCCGTACGCCTCAGAGTTTTCCTTTCTCTCTGCCGGGCCAGCACCTGTAATCACCGGGCGTCGCCGGAATCTGCCTGTCTGAGGAAGATCAGGATCGCGAAGCTCCGCTGCCGAGATGACTACTTTCTGAAGAAGCGAAAGGCATCATCAACAGTCGGAATCGTCATTAAAAAGTGAGTGAAAGGAGGGACAGCTGGTCTGCCTGATGTTATTCGAATTCTGCCTGACCATAACGCCAGTTGGAGTTGGGTTTTTGCATTAGGCTTGGAGCAAGCTCGTTTAATGCTATTGGGTAATGATCGCTGCCTAGTTTCAAATAAACATGGACCAAAAACCGATCTTGGCTATGGAAATGGGAAAGCCAAAAGAAAATGTGCTTCCAATACAAGAAGAAGTGTGTGTATTCTAACGTTCATAGTTGGGAGTCCTGTGTTGCGCATCCTGCGGTGGGGGTTTGAGATGATCCGCTTTCAAGACCCTGAATTCGAGATGAAAAGATATGAGCCCACCTTTATGGCAAGGGGTGTATGAGGTTGAAGTCACCTAGTATAACAACCGAGCAGGGAGCTGCTTTGAAAAGATACCTACAAGTCGACCTGGTAAATTCACTACTTGAGCCAAGTAGATTGAACATTAGTGGGCGTTTGATGGATAAGTGAATTTTGCTGCTACTGCATAGTTTTGGCTCTGGGAGGGACTGGGAATAGGATAGATTTTGTGAATTGAGCATTCTGTTCTCCCCTATCATTGTCACCTCCTTTCTATAGAAGTTAACGGCGATTTGTATTCAGATGGTTGAAGGAAGTCATGATGACATAGTCGGAGTTCTTGCAAAACATATACACTTTGGTGTACATATATTTATTAGTTGAACAAGTTCTTTCGAAATTAGAGTGGTAGCCATGACAATTCCATTGAAGGAAAGTAGTCATGGTGAGTTATTAATATTATGATGGCGGTCTATTAGAGACAATTGTCTCTGTGTGGATCGTGGCAATGTTAGAGGTGGGGCCCTGACTGAGAGGGAAGGTTGAGACGTGGGTCTCGGCGAGGAGGGGGCAAAACCTGGGGGGCCAGGGTAGTCATACACCAGAGATTTGTTAGGTTGTATGACGCCTCTTTAGAGAGAGTTTAGGTATATTTGGTGAAAGAGCCACCAGAATGCGAGATAAGTTGGAATCTCAACTAACCAAACTCCGAGCAAAGCCTGCTGAGTTAATATGAAGAGCATTCATGCTCATGTTTATATTAGTGAGTATAAACTATTTCAAGTGGCAGATTCAGAAATGTAAAGGGCCGTGAGTCGCTTCCATGGAAATGCAAAAGAAGGTATCCAGCGTATTGTCTTTTTTTGAGGTTCGAAGCTACAAGGTTACGACATCGATTTCAATATGGGATTCGATGAATTGGCAAGGTCTAATTCTGGAGAATTTTCCAGTACTTCGTCATGCGGGTGATTTTGGGGAATTGGGTAGTTTGATTGGAGAATGGGACTTCTGGGTCCATCTTCATGCCTCCATCAGACCCAGAACGTTAGAGTGTTTGCGACGTTTACGTTGAACAGTTTTCCATCTGTTCCTTTCTCGGCGGGCAGCATTTGAAAGAGAATGGGTCATCGCATCAAGCTCCATTTGGGAGCTGTTATCCACCATCTTCTAGGTATAGAACCCCTTTAGAGAGGGCTGATAGCGAAACTCGAGAAGAATTATGAGAATCAGAGAAACCAAAAACTGTCTTGTAAAGACTATTAGATGATTGGCTGGGTGAGTTGTTCATTAGTTGGGATTACTTGGGCACAGTCTATTAAAGTTGCATTTTATCCCAATAAGTAGACTTATGGCGAGGTTCTTCTGAGTTGCGTTTTATCACTCCAAAGCCGTAAATAGCTGCTTTCTAAGAATTGCTACAGCCTATATTTTAGCGAATAATCTTTAACTTGCGACTATTCTTTTCAAAAGTTTAGATATCTACTAGGTTTTAGCAAAGTGAATTATGTACGCACCGTCCTCTTGCATAAGTTTAGTGAACCAATTAAAAGTGGGGACAGTGTGTCTTGGCAGGAAGTGTTTTCCAAATTTTGTATTGGGAGCTAGCTTAGTTTCATTGGTAGCTTGTTGAGAGTTAATGCTCAGGATAGGCTTGTTGGTGGTCTTTGGACGGGAGATTGAATCAAGGGCTGCTTTTGTGCTCTTTTGAGAAGTTGGTAGTGTGGCAGTACACAGGTAGACTGGTTGCAGTACTTGCCTGAGTTTCAACGGAATTGAAGAGAGGAGTTCTATTAGGAGAGGGTTGTGTTGGCGGATTAACACGTGAAGGCGTGGGGGTAGTTGTAATTGTGGCGTAAGTTTGATTTTGATTTGTCTGATATTTTTCGTTGAGCTGGCGTATAGCATCTCTCCTGCTCAATTTATGTATAGTACATAGCTCTAAAACCTCCTGTTCAAACAGGGAAGACGGGCATTTGAAAGAGGAAGCACTGTGGGGTCCTTTACAGTTTCTGCAGTTAGGGGTATTTTCACATGGAGTGAAATAATTCTCCGCAGATTGGGCATATGTCTTCCTGTCCCCTACAGTATTTCGGGGATTACCAAACCGTTGACATTTGAAGCAACGTCTGGTTCGAGGGATAAACGTGCACTTGTGAACCCTATTTTTACCTTTGTAGGTGGATAAGGGGTGTTAAAGGTCAGTAGGTAAACGGGGGTTTGTCAGAGTTTCCCATGAGGGGGGAAACTGTAAATGTTTAATTTGAAAATCTTCTAAGTTGGAGTTCTCTTCCAAATGACAGCTGTGTCTTCGTCTTTCTGTTCAAAGAACAAATAGTGCCTTTAGATGTGTTTCTTATGTCAACAGGTAGAAATAACAGAAGATCTCCAAGAAATGCTAAGGATGACAGAAAACTTCTTCTGACTTGTTAGCAGCTTTTACAGGAGAATGGACCCATTCCTCATCAATGTGACTGGAGGGTCTTCAACTCCTAGGGCTTTTTCGAGTGCCCTACTGAGAGGAATGGTTTTGTGCTCAGTAAGAGTTTTGGAGGTAGTGGATCGCAGTATGTAATACATCGGGAATGACATGTCTGCTGACATTCCTGGAGGGGTGCAGCGTATGGAGTAAACGAATGAGTACGACTGTTACGGGGGGCACCTTTACGGGATTGCCCGGGCCGTGGGGGCACCTGAGGTGTTTTGCTGTTCGACGAATCGATGAAATTTTGCGAAAGACCCTCAGGTGTAGTAGAAGAAGAAAGCAAATTATAGGTACCAGGTCTAGAAGTAGTAGGGACCGTGGTAGGGCCAGGCTGGGAAGCTGGCAGATGGTTCAGCTCACCTTTATTTAAGAACGTTTTTTCTTTTAAGGACTTTTCCATATAAGATTTAACCACAAGCTTCGTCACCATGAATGAGCACTATAGCAATAAAGCAAATGAGACATAAAAGTAAATAACAGGATGGGCTTGAAAGGGAAGGGTAATCCTTCTTTCCACAGCAGGTCACAGTCCAGACCCACACAATCACCTGGGACCCCCACTCCCGTGGGTGGGGCTGTGGATGTGGCCTTCGGAAGATCCCCCAAACCCGCACATGCCTCCCACCCGTGTACCACACGGCACCTAATGTCTTCGCGTAAAGTCCGGATTTTACACCAAAGTGCAGAACAGCCTCCTCAGTGGTTAGCCAAGGGCTCAGGTTCCCTACAATTGGCGGCCCGTAGGTGAGCGTAAATGACCGGTTTTTAAAATCATCCACGGGGAGGAAGTGTGGGGTGAACTGTAAACCCGTGCGGGAAGAGGCACCAGATAGCCCAAGGGGCTGTGATGGGAAAAGGGGAGGGTAACCTTATACAAAAATTAAAGGGGCAAAAAAAAAAAAAAAAAAAAAAAAAGAGATCGCTTCTTCGCTCTAGGACGCTGAAGGGCGGGTGGTATATCCGTATATCCCGCCCAACAGCATCCCAGAGAGCCCCCCAACCACAACAAGGTGAGCGATCAACTGGGGGGATATATATAGGGATAGCAGCAAATAGTTAGCAGTTAAAGAGTATATATATATATATATATATATATATATATGTTATGTTAGGTTATATATATATATTATATATATATATGGCATATATATATATATAAATATATATTCTTCTTCTTCTTTTTCTTCTTCTTCTTTCTTCTTCTTCTTCTTCTTCTTCTTCTTCTTCTTCTTCTTCTTCTTCTTCTTCTTCTTCTTCTTCTTCTTCTTCTTCTTCTTCTTCTGTGATCACGTAATGGTGTTTTGCTTTTTCTGATACAGAAAAGACGAGCTTTGCAAAACAAGGGATGAAACTTCAGTAGTATCCAATCATCCCCAAGAATCTTCTAAGAGTTGCTGGATCTCGAGGAAGAGGGTACTTGGAATTTCAGACGTCTTTTCTGAAGGAGGAGAAATTCCATCTGAAAAAATATGGTATCCTAGATAGTTGAGAGATGACTTGTAGAATTCACATTTTTCTAAGGAGATTTTGAAAGATTTTCTTGATGAAGAATGAAAACTGCCCTGAGATGTTCTTCAGGCTGTTCTGGAGTTGATGAAAAAATTACCAAGTCTTCTAGGTAGACGTAAATAAAAGGGAGGTGTCAAAAAATGGAGTCCATTATGCGTTGGAAAGTAGGTCCTGTGTTCTTCAAACCAAATGGCATATAAACGTATTCTAAAAGGCCGAAAGGAGTTATTATGGCAGCCTTTACAATGTCCTCCTGTCGTATTGAAATTTGACGATATTCCCTCTGATGGTCTATTTTGCTGAAGATTGCTGATCCATGTAGAGGCTGTGAGAGACTTTGAATGTGAGGAAGTGGATACATATCTCTTTTAGTAATACCATTGAAAGATCTGTAATCACCACAAGGCCTCCAAGTTCCTGAAGTTTTCTTTGGCAACAGATGGAGTGGAGAAGCCTAAGAAGACTTGGAAGGTCTGATGATTCCATTCTTCAAGAGAGTGGGGAATTCTTCTTTTGCTGCTTTACTTTATCTTCCGGAAGACGGCGAGGCCTTGAAACCACTGGAGGCGAATCACCAGTCTTATGTACTGAACAGGTCCTTTTGGATTAAAAGTGATGTTCGTCAAGTAAATGGGTGAAGTTAACAGAGGAAACTTCTAAAGCAAAGATGAGATGTTAGTCTTCAATATTAGCGTTGATTTGCAATGAAGAAATTTTTCGGAAGAGACTTGAAGATTTGCCAGAAGAGAAGTATTAGTGTCTTGTATAGTTTTCTTCCCACAATCGATGATTAAGTTGTAATTGTGTAGCAAATCCATACCCAATATTTTCATCGAGATATGAGCTACGATGAAAGTCCAATTAAATTCTCGACGAAGCTTCTTGATCGTTATATATGTCGTTATTTAACCATGACACTTGATAGGCGAGACATTGACTGCGGAGCAATTGACATTAATGGAAAATAGGGGACTTGTTGGCTACCATTGAAGAAGGTAGGCTCGAGACATAGGCGCCGGTGTCCAGCAGGAAAGGAATTTCTGCGCTGAATATTGTGATGTTGATAGTTAGTTGCGAATTGATTATAGTTCAGCAAACAGCTCTCTCTTCTAGCTTGCCTGTTGGGCGAAGCATATGTGAGCACGGCAGACGTGGGGTCTTTGATTTTGACTGTATGGACTCAGTCCCACAGGAGTTCCTGTAGCCGATGTTGTCGTTGTTGCTGCTAAAGTAGTTGCTTGTGTAGTCGTTGCTATGGGTACTGCCATGACAGTAACGGACGATACTAAAACTACTAGATCATTTGCTAGTTCACCAAGTTATTTAAGACTAAGTGCTGTTTGTGCCGCTACAGTTGGTCGATTATGGTTGAAAGAGTCTTCAAAAACTGCATTCGGATGATGTCTTCTCCAATCCTCAATTTGGAACCATAGAGAAGCAGTTCTCGTAGGTGAAGGGAAGACTTGCCACTGTAGGCTTGTTTAGACATTAATTCGTTGAATAATTCCGTCTTGCTCTCCTAATAGATGGTAATTACTTCAGTCTTTGGCGGAGTGTACGCCTGGGCATCGAGTTCTGCATAGAAACGATCCACGACATCTGTTGGGAGCTTGGAGAGAGCGTGGAGTATTTCGTCTTATCCGAAGTAATTTTTCCAAGACCCTGAACCATGTTGGAACGGAAGTCTCGGAAAAGACGGGAGGTTTTACCTTGATCCCGGCGATGGTCTCACCTTCTTCTGCTAGGGGCTTCGGTTGTTCGTCGTTAGAAGACATCTTCAGAGAGAGAAAGTACTTCTTCTTCTTGAAGTCCTGAGAGGGTGGTCTTCTACTTGAGTCACCTTAGGAGAGGAACATCTGCTTGCGAGGAGCGTCTGCTTCCAAGGAACTTTTTCTTGAAGAGGAACTTCTGCTTGAAGAGGAACTGCTGCTTGAAGAGGAACTGCTGCTGGAGAGGAACTGCTGCAGAAGAGGGTGTTCAACTTCTGGGTCACAAGTATGTAGGGGCAGGAGTGCTGGGTGTTATTTCTTTTTCTTCTTCCTCCACTTCACGAGTTGTAGTTGAAGCTATTTTCTTGTTCCACGTAATAACCCCGGTTTACCTTGCGGAACCTAAGTAGAAAGGTATTAGTCTCCTTCAGCTTTCTCTGGTGGGGTCGCCTTCTTTCACCTAAGTTAGACTATTCGCGACTAGTCAACCATCATTAAGCCTTTTTTTAATTATCTTTATTGGTAGGAAATAAAAGTTTTTGTTTGATTTATAGATATTTTATTAAAATAATGCTCTAATATATCCAAACCATTCGCTGACCTAGAGTTATGCGCAATAATATTTTAATAATTTTTATTATACATAAACGCCTCTCTAACCTGCAGCCAATTCAGTTTCTTTCACACTCGAAATATCAATTTTTATTTTGAAAAACGCGCTAAAACAGAATTCGCGTCACAAACAAGAAATTATATTTGTACCAAAATACATGTTATTTACATAAATAAGATATAAAATATTATACAAAATGATGCAAAAGAATATATTACAGTAGAAATTTCATAATTTAATAACATATTGCAATAATAATAACTTAAATACAAGGTTATAATAAATGCATTCTTTATTCCAAATTGAATTGAGAAAAAGTGTTCTCCTTGAAACTTTTTTCCTTTGGTTCAGTTTTCTCTAAATGCAAAATGTTAGCTTACTTATTTTTATAAGCACTTTTAAAACTTATTCTGTAAACAGTACCATACTAATAGTATATAAAAAGAAATATTATTTCATAAATAAATGATATTTAATAATCATATACTATAAATAAATACAATATTTAGCATCTATTATAAATTTAAACTATATCTTAAGTATTACTAAGTATGAAATCTATTTAACGTATCAAAGAGCTCTGAGGCTGCCCTTGAAAGACCATTTTCCCTAATTTTTAAAGCTCAACTAACCTATTTGAGCAATTTTAAACGCCTTAAAAAATACTTTTTAAAATCACATTTTAAACAATTATTTTTAATATATATATATATATATATATATATATATATATATATATATATATATATATATATATATATATATATATATATATATATATATATATATATATATATATATATATATATATATATATATATATACATTTATAGGAAAGAACTTTGTAATACAATTCACTCATATCTCAAAAACTATTAGCAAAAGCGAAAAGAAAAATTTGATGGAAAGCTGGTCCAATTTTAATTGCGGAAAATGTTAAAAAAAAAAAAAAAAATCTTAAAACTACAATAGCTACAGCGAAAGAATACATTTTTGGAATCTTGGTAATCTTGTTCAAGAAATATGAACAATAAAAAAATAAAAAATTACAGTAAAATATTAAAAAGATTAGAGGCCTATTTAGAGACCTTTATTGGTTACTCGTTAAAACTCTATTAAATTTTGCTTTTGCTATAAATACCCCAAAGGGTATACCGCACTGATGGCAGGAGTCAGGGTCTCTCGGCCTTCCGAAGACCTGAGGTAAGAGTTAATTCCACCTCCGGAAGGGTCGGAACGCTCTTTGGTATTTACCGGGTGTCGCAGGGGTTCTTCCGCCCCTCCCCTAGGGGTATGGAAAACGTCCCCCTGTGTTCCCCGTCGGCTCCATTGCCTTGCAATACCTTTACAAATAATATATATATATATACTATGTCCCCCTGCTCTAAAAAAAAGCCAATAATTATTTTTATTTATTTATTTATTTATTTTTATTTTCTTAACTAAAAAATTTTACAAGGATTCCAAAATGTATTCCTTTTCCTTTAGCTATTGTAGTTTTTGATATATATATATATATATATATATATATATATATATATATATATATATATATATATATATATATATATTATATATATATATATATATATATTTTTTTCAGTTTCCACTAATATTGACCAGCATTCCAGCAATGTATTCCTTTTCGCTGTAGCTATTGTAGTTTTTGAGATATGAGTACTGGCCACAAAGTAAATCTATGCCTATATATATATATATATATATATATATATATATATATATATATATATATATATATATATATAATTTTCTTTATAACTGTTCATTATATATAGATATATATATATATATATATCATATTAATTTTAAACATGTTCATTTCACCAGAGATAATAAAAAGCTATTTCAAAAAAAAATCATTAATAAAAAATATATAAAAACCAAATTTAAATATTAAAACCATTATGCAATGAACAAGATCAAAGTATTCACGTGAATCATTACGTCCAAATTTAAACTAGATTCCCAAACATATCTTGGACGCATCGATAAAAGATTTTGTGCGCTTTTGATTTTGGCAAATAATAATTCTTCCAAATCAGCAGAGGACATTAATTCTTACGTTCATTTTTCCATGGCAAATCAAATGAACATTTTCAGTTTTCAGTCTGTACATTTTACAACGCAGACCTAGATAAAGTATATATATATATATATATATATATATATATATATATATAACTATATATATATATATATATATATATATATATATATATATATATATATATATATATATATATAACTGCTGCCATATATATACATATATATATATGCTCACACTATACTATATATATATAGAGAGAGAGAGAGAGAGAGAGAGAGAGAGAGAGAGGGAGAGAGAGAGAGAGAGAGAGAGAGAGAGAGGACCCGAGTAGTAAAAGTTTCTGAAGTCGCCACTTTGATATATATATATATATATATATATATATATATATATAACAACTATATATATATATATATATATATATATATATATATATATATATTTTATATATATATATATATATAATTATATATATAGGAACTTGTCCTTTAAAGGATGTTAACCGATATATATTGAACGAACGATATAATCGATTTTCGATTATTTCAGGAGCAATAGAGCTTCAGAACTGTAAAACATTTTTTTTTAACTAAGGGAATACCCAAAGTCGTCGCAAGATTTAACGAGTCAGGGTCTCTCTCGGCCTCAGCGGGGACGACGGGGGACTTCGTCCAACCCTCTGTCCCACCCGTGCGGCTCAAGCCCCTTGAAAAAAATTTTTAAAAATTAACAAAAAAATTAAAAGTGGGGCAGGCAAAAAACAATTTTGTAGCTCTTGTAGCTCTTCTACTGGGTTTTAGCTAACACGTGACACTGTAGGCTTCCACGCGTAGTGTTCGGTGATTTTCGATATCATGTCTTTATAAAGAAACATCCTTTTAAAGGGTAGCACTATATATATATATATATATATATATATATATATATATATAACATATATATATATATATATATATATATATATATATCTTATATATATATATATATATATATATATATACTACTTTCAAGTAACGTCACAATAACGAAAAATAACGAAGCTAATAAGATGCTGGGCATAATAAATCGCAATGTTGTTTGCAAGAGCAAGGAAGTTATAAGCAAACTGTATAATAACTATGTTAGGCCAGTATTAGAGTATTGTGCACAAGTTTGGGCCCCTTATTTAAAGAGAGACTTAGAGATGCTAGAGAGAGTGCAACCGTGCAACGTAGAGCACTTCTGGGTTTGAGGGTAAGAGCTATGAGGAGAGGCTGAGTGAGTTATGAATGTTTTCTGTAGAAAGGCGATTTCTCAGAAGGGACATGATACAAGTCTACAAAATATTTACATCTATTGATAATACAGAGATCAATAAATTCTTCATAGTAGAGCATAGACGGGAATTAAGAAGAAAGCATGCCATCTTGATATAAGAAAGCATTCTTTCAGTAATAGGGTTGTTAAATTTTGGAATGGTTTGCCACAGAAGGTTGTTGAGTGTGACTCGATTGCAACATTTAAGAAAGGGTTGGATCGATATATGGATGGGTTGGGTGTCATATAGTATATTTAGATGAAGCCAAATTGGCAGATTTAATTACAGTAGTTATTAAAGTTAGACTACATGTGTGACCATAACTTAGTTATTAAGGTATGTGGATGGTTTGGGTATCATATGTCTTTTTTTTTTTTTTACTAAGCCATATTGGTGGATTTTTAGTTACAGCAATTTAACAAGCCCTAGGGTGCTTTGTGTATTTGCATTAGCATGTTTGGTAAGTAGGTTGACTGAGACAGTCTAGATAGGCCCATGCGGCTTCTTACTGTCTCTATATTTCTAATGTTCTAATGTTATTGACAAGCCATGTTTTAGACTTGTGTGTATAAAGTGATTGACAAGACCTAGGGTGCTTTGTGGATTTGCATGAGCATGTTGTTTGGTGATTGGCTCTGTTGGCTTGACTGGGACAGTCTTGATATTCCTATGTGGCTTTTTACTGTCTTTTTATTTCTAATGTCCTAATAATGTTCTAATAATTAAGAATAATAATAAAAAGCCGCATTGGCCCCTCTAGAATGTCCCAGTCAACTCATAACAAATAAGAATAATACTTAAGAAGCCGCATGGTCCTTTTTAGACTGTCCCAGTCAACCAATAAAAATTAATAATTAAGAAGCCGCATTGGCCCCTCTAGAATGTCCCAGTCAACCCATAATAAATAAGAATAATACTTAAAAAGCTGCATGGGCCTATCTAGACTGTCTCAGGCAACCAATAATAATTAATAATTAAAAATAATAATAAGAAGCCGCATTGACCATTTTAGAATGTCCCAGTCAACTCATAATAAATAAGAATAATACTTAAGAAGCCGCATGGTCCTTTTAGACTGTCCCAGTCTACCAATAAAAATTAATAATTAAGAAACCGTATTGGCCCCTCTATAATGTCCCAGTCAACCCATAAAAATTAAGAATTAAGAATAATTTTTAATAATAATTAATGTAATTAATGACTAGTAATTATAATTAAGAAGCCACATGGGGCCTACCTAGACTGTCCCAGTCAACCAACAATAATTAATAATTAAGAACAATATTTAAATAGTAGTCTTTAGATTGTCCCAGTCAATCCATAAAAATTAATAAATAAGAATAATAATTCAGAAGCCGCATGGCCCTATCTAGACTGTGCCAGTCAACCCATATTAATTAATAATTAAGAATAACAATTAAGAAGCCGCATCAACCCCTCTAGAATGTCCCAGTCAACACATAATAAACAATAAATAAGAATAATGCTTAAGAAGCCTCGGGGGCCTATCTAGACTGTCTCAGTCAACCAATAATAATTAATAATTAAAAATATTAATAAGAAACCGCATTGACCTAAATGTTCAATCAACACATAATAAAAATAAGAATAATACTTAAGAAGCCGCATGGTCTTTTTTGTGCTGTCCCAGTCGACCAATAAAAATTAATAATTAAGAAGCCGCATTGGTCCCTCTAGAGCAGCGATTCCCAACCTGGGGGTAATTACCCCCAAAGGGGTAAAATGGGATTTTCGAGGGGTAAAGAGGCTAAATTTCAGAAAAGTTGATCATCGGCTTTTCATCGCGCAGTTACAAAACAAAATCATCTGTATCAAATCTAACTAACTACCTAATCACTAATGATTAGTGACTAGTTAGTGAATTAGAAAATTTTAGGTAATAAATATTATTACCTAAAATACGAATACAAGCCTGCAACGCAGCACAACTGGATGGCGTGTCTATCGGCTCTATCGTCGATCGTTGTTCGTTTGAGTCAAGCACAAGCAGTCGTTCTCCCGCCGCCCACTGACCAATTCGTGAATGTGTGGTTGATCTCGCCGGTTTCGCTAACTTCTGGACATATTTTGGTTTGTTTGGACGAGAAGCAAAAATGCCTTTTAATATCGCTTTCAAAGTACTCGCACTCTCTCACGGCCGTTTGTAGCGAAGAATCTAAGCTGGGATTTCACTCATTTGGCTTAAATAAGTAATTATGTGCTTGTTTGTTATGCGCATGATAGGATACGATAAAATTCGGACGTAGTTCCCACACTTTACGAGTCTAAAATATTTGTCAAAAGTCCCACACTTTTCGGTTTTTTTATAGCAAATTTTTTTTTTTTTAAATCTCACGCTTTATCGTTTTACTGCCAGCTCCAGATTAGGGGACAAATAGTTCAAAAACTACGATAGCTACACTATTAAGAAAGATATTTTTGGAAATTTTAGTTGCGAAAAGTCAAAAAAAAATAAATAAAAATAAATAAATAAATAAATAAATAAACCAATAATATACTTAAAATTTTCAACTCAAATGATCTTGTCTTACAGCTCTCAATTACCAACTCGAATTAATATTTTCCAAGTACTTGAATCTCATTCTTGTGAAACTTTTCAATATAAGTATATATATATATATATATAAATTATTATTATATATATATATATATATATATATATATATATATATATATATATATATATATATATACTATATATATATATATATAAACTTTTCTGGGGGTAATTGCTAATATCTAACCCGCTTTATGGGTAATAGCCTCAAAAAGGTTGGGAACCGCTGCTCTAGAGCGTCCCAGTTAACCCATAAAAATTAAGAATTAAGAATAATTTTTAATAATAATTAATGTAAATAATGAATAGTAATTGATATAATTAAGAAGCGCATTTTCATGATCCTAAAATGCCTGAATAGCAATTAATAATTAAGAATAATATTGAAAAGCATTATAAGCCCCTAATAATAATTCAGAAGCCGCATGGGCATATTTAGACTGTCCCAGTCAACCCATAATAATTAATAATTAAGAATAATAATTAAGAAGCCGCATTAACCCCTCTAGAATGTCCCAGTCAAGTTTTTATAAGTAATAAATAAGAATAATACTTAAGAAGCCGTATGAGCCTAATCAGGCTTGGGTTCAAGTACAAGTAGTACTTGGACTTAATACATTTTGAGTACTTGTACTTACCTTGTACTTATTGGATTTCTAAACCGATATGTATGTGCTTGTACTTGTACTTGAACAAATTTCCAAGAGTACTTGCAAGTACTTTTGCAATTTTAACTTGCCAATATTTTTTTTTTATCATTTTTCTATGTATTGATATTATTATTTCTTTGTATTCTAAATAAATTTCCATTTACGAATATAAAGTATGTCATTTTATATATATATATATATATATATATATATATATATATATATATATACTATATATATATATATATATACTATATATATATATATATATATATATATACTCTCTCTGCTCTTAACATAACGAGTATAACAAAAGAATTTGTTTAAATTGTTTATTAGCCATTCTAGTTTCGGGTTCAGAATCCTTCTTCCCATTTTCAAGACTTACAATATAATGATAAAATTTAAAACAAAATAAACTATAATAAAATTAATTAAAAAGTTAAAAATAATATAAAAGTTGAAATAAGTAAACCATATAGATAAATTAATGATTACAATAATAACATAACGGTTACGTGTTCATGATTTAAATAAAAACCTCACTTCAGTGTGCAAGATTGTTAAAAAAATTAGATTTTCTATGATTTAAAGTCGGTTTGAGATGCCAAATATGCAAGGATTCTGAAGATAGGGTTCCTCAGTTTGGGACAATATTCCAAAATTCGTATCCAGTATATGGTCGTTTTCCTAAAGAGAATGAGCATTTATAGATGAATAGGGGGGGATGATGTAAATGGTCTGGAGTTCTAAATGAAATACCTCTACGTATCGAAGAGCCGTATTGTAACCTATGTAGGTGGAATCGCAGTAACCGCACTTGTAATGACAAATTACTGATGAGCATAAAGGTAAAGGGAGTTTATCTTTAAATTTAGAATATTTCCAAATTTTGTTTTCACACGAAAATCTAAATCTAAATTACTGTGTGAGATTTGTTTTAAACTACATCAAATTTTACGTCAATTTGTAACTGATTTTTTCCCCCAGAAAGGCTACCTCCCTTTATACAAAATATCCTTAGGAGCTGCTAATTTAGCCTGAGATTTGTCTTTAAATTTTGCTGAAAGTAATTTTCGAAAAGTTGAGTCAATTATAAATTCTAGGAACCCATACTTCAGAAATAATGTTTTCAGTAAATCAAGTTCTTTTGTAAAATTAACATAAGATGACAAAATTTTGTATCTCCTGTTGAAAAGAGCTTTAATTAAGTTGATTTTAAATATATGAGGATTGAAAGAAAAAAGTTTTGTCGTCAATCCAGTAAAAGTATATAGGCGAGATGGTGATTGATTGGATTTGAAGTTGTGTAACAAAGAGTTTATAGAGGTATAGTTCCGAGGGATTGGAGGAGAGCAATAATAGTACCTTTATATAAGGGTAGGTGGGATAAGGTAACTGTAGGTATTATAGGGTAATTAGTTTACTGAGTGTTGTTGGGAATATATATGCTGGTATTTTTGTAGAAAGGGTGCGTCTAGTCACTGAAGAACTGATTGGTGTAGAACAAGGTGCGCTTAGTAATGGTAGAGGATGTGTGAATCCAAACTTTACATTGAAACAAATGATTCGGAAAGAGGGAGGAGAAGAATAAATTGAATTTAGATTTTATGGGTTTGAAACAGGCGTACGATAGGATTAATAGGGAAGCTCTATGGCAGGTGTTAGTCATATATGATGTTGGTGGTAAGCTTCTGAATGGAATCAAAAGTATGTATGACGATAGTGAAGCGTGTGTAAGAATAAATAGAGTCGAAAGTGATTGGTTTAATATTAATAGCAGAGTGAGGAAGGGATGTGGTATGTCTCCGTGGTTATTCAATTTGTATATGGATGGGGTTATGAAAGAATTAGAGGTGGGGGTGGCAGGGGATGGTGGTGTTAGGAAATGATGGAGAATGGAAGGAAATTACGGGTTCTACCACAATATATACCCGGACGATTTGGTTTTTGTGTGGCGAATCTGAGGAGTTGTAAGATTTTTGGTATCTGCTTTTCAGTATTATATATATGGGGTTTGAAAGCAAACGTAGATAAGAATAAGGTTATGGTTGTGAGTGAGGACAATCCTCGGTGTGAAGTTATGTTAGATGGTGAGCAGCTGTAAAAGTGTCTGAGGTTTAAATATTTAAGATGGCGTGTTGGATGAAAAGGAATGGAGATAGAAGATGTGGCTAGGAAAGTTGTGAATATTGACAGGAGGTGGCTGGTGCAATTAAAAGAAATCGTTGGTGGATGTAAAGGGACTAAGTCTTGAGTGCGCTAGGGTCTTACATGAGGGTATGTTGTTACCTGTGTTAATGTATAGTAGTGAGACTATGGTCTGAAATAAGAGTATTGATCAAAGTACAATGTGTTCAGATGATATGAACTTAGGGGGTGTTAGGTAATTGATAGTGGGAATGAACGTATTAGAGTTGTGTGATGTGAAAGAAAAGGGTAAATGAGAGAATAAATGAAAGTACGTTGAGATGGTTTGGTCATGTGGAAAAAGATGAAAGATAGTCAGCTGAAGGCCAGCAGATGTATGAGTGGTGAGTGTGGTGAGATCTGCAGATGGGAGACACAAGAAAAGTGGATTGAGTCAGTGAAAGAATGTCTGCCTGGAGGGAAGAAATGTGAGTTTGGCAGGCAAGGTGTATAATAAGAGTGAATGGCGGGGTTTTGCGAGGAGGTAGGGTTGTAGCCACACCTGGGCCAAGGTATGAACCCAACATTGACGAGATGCCATAGTGAGGGGTCCGTTGCGGTCCCGTGCAGCTCCTAGGGTGGATTTTCTGAATGCGACGAGTTCTCACAAAAAAAGGCATAAAAGGGCGGTAAGGCTAGAAATTTATCTTTTCAAACACTTGCATAACTCTTATTCTTTACTACTTTTCTGTTTACAGTTGCATGTTATATACCCCATTCTTTGGGGATAGAAGGTGGGTGGTGATTAGGAACCGACGGGCCCCGGCCCCGGCCCCGGCAACCCGGCCATTTTAGCGACCCCAGCCCCGGCCCCGGGCCAAAAATCAGGAAAAAACGGGGTTTTTCTACCGGGGTTAACTGTAAATTTACTCTAAATAAAGGGTAAATCAAACAAAATAAAAATATATTTTAATTCCATTACTCCTTTGTTATAAATTGATGCATATAAACATACCTAAATATAATCATTTTTTTGGTATTTACCTTGATTTCAAGTTAAAATTGAGGCCAAATTATAATTTTCCGAGTTTTAACATAAAAATATTCGAAATTTTATATCGCAAAGGAATTTGGAAAAGGAAATAAATATAATTGTTAAAATATTAATGTATTTATTTATTTAAAGTAAATATCTTCAAGAAAATTAAATATTTTTCGAAATCTCTTTTCAAAATTATTTATTTATAATATTAAATATATATATATATATATATATATATATATATATATATATATATATATATATATATATATATATATATATATATATATATATATATATATATATATATAATAAAAGAGAAGAGATATATATTTTTATATATATATTTATAAATATATATATATATTTATTTATATATATATATATATATATATATATATATATATATATATATATATATATATATATATATATATATACTTTAGAGAGGAAGCCCTTGGATTCTTTTTAGTGTTGTGCTTTACTCTCACTTCATTTATTACTAAATTTACACAAAGTAGCTAAACAGAGTTTTAGACACTTTTTTAATGAAATAAATTTTAAAGGAAGCTAATTTTCGTCCCGACACTCTCTTAAGGCTAAGGGACTGGATTTCTTTCTTGATCTTCATCCAGTTCAAGTGTGTTTCAGTTAGTCTCTAATTTCTTCATGGTGTTGTTGAAATATTTTGATGTTTTCAGATATTCATTTTGTATAAAATCTATCTTAACTTCACCAGGATGCTTATTGTAGTTGTTACTATTATAAATGCAAAAGGATTCCATGGTTTTGCGATGGTTCGTGTGATTGATATTTCTGATCATCTTTATATTGTTGATATTGATAAAGTGGCCTGTGTTACGCCTACGACTTGTTAAAGCTGAATTATGCTGTCCTTGTGCAAGTCATCTGTATGTTGATTTTTCTTCTTTTCAAAGTTTCACCTATATATGTTTATTGCAAGTATTGCAGGATGTGATATATACAGCTTTGGGGAGATTTTCTTTTTCGTTTGGGGGTTGAGAATGTTTTTTAAAGTGATGTTATTTGATGGAATGGGGGTATATTTTTGGTAATATTTGTTTTAACGAATAAAATGGTAATTGAGGAATTGGTAAAGGGAGGTGTTGCTATTTTTCGGGAAAAGGTGCTATAGTACCTCTTTTGTGCTTTGTTAAATGCTTTGTGATGAAAAACTCAGGATAGTAAAGTGATTTGAAAGTTTTGTGGATATTTAGTTTCTTGTGCTAGGAGAGGGGGAGGCATATACGAAAAGTACGGAGAAATAGAGATGACAGAACAACTAATTTTGTGTTTGGGGAGTGATTAGATAGCCAATGTATGTAGTTTGGTCGAATGTTGGGTTTCTATATATAGTAAATTGCAAGTGATTGTTATGTGATTTAGGTATCGAGGAAGGGGATAGAGTTGTTGGAAGGAGCATTTCTATCGTATACTGAACTGAAGATGAATAGGATTAATAGTTTAAAGGACATCATTAGGGTTGGTGTTGTGAGGGAGGGAGGCAAAAATGTCATCTACATATCTAATCCATAAACTATTGTTTAATAAAGATTGGGGATTAAAATATGATAAAATTCTGTTAGTTCCATATATATTTTGAGTATGGGAGACAGTGGGGATCCCATACTCAGACCGAAAGTTTGTTTGTTTTGCCATTAAAATGAGAGAAGTTATGTTGTAATGAGAGATTAATGAGATGTTTGAGCCATATGAGGCAAGGAAGGCCAAATCTCTCATTACCATACTAACACTCATTTGCTCAGCAAATATTACAAACATCGGCTTTAATATGGGATCCCCACGCTGCCTCTCACCACTGTACAATGGTGGCTGAAACCACCGATGGCGCGCAGGTGTCTCCCTCCCCTTCTGATATCCTTCGT
>JABUQX010035346.1:0-7500 GCA_015478945.1 Trachelipus rathkii
GGAGAACCTTAATCTACGTTAGATACTAGCTCAAACTATAAATGTTTTGAACAAATGTCGTCAAATTCAATCGAATTATGTTCATTTAGTTAAGCAAAACGTATTATATTCAAAAATTCGCAAAAATATTTTTTAGCACCAAAAGAAAGAAAGTGTTCAACTTTTACTGTAACTTCAAGACTGAAATATTTAAATGTTATAGCTCAGTAAGTAAATATATGACCATTCTTTTAACCTGACCCAATGCTGTTTGCGTGATTTGGTGGTAGAATCTTGAAACTGAGTATTATGAATAAATTACTCAATTTTCAAACGATTTGCTTCAAATGACGGCAAGACGAAGCATTTGGCAAATTCTAAACTGTCAATTCGAACGTTTTTATGTCTCAATCCATTTGCCTTTAATGGCATTTCAAAATGAATTCGAGATTTTTGAATAAAAGTTAAAATCCTTATTTTTTGGAATGAAATGAAACATGAACTATAAAGAGATTATTTATTATCTAAAAACTTTTCAGATGATTTTTGATATTTGCTTTCAAAAAGACGTTATAAAAAATACCCAAGAAAAAATGGCAAAGTTTTGTCATATATAAAAATTATTGGAATATTTTCTCCTTTCATTCGATCAGTAAGAAATTTTTAGATTATATAGGATTGGGCGAGATACATCTTTTTTACTTAGATCTTTTTATCTTGCGTTTTCTCCCATGATTCTTTTATGGGCCCAATTAATTCCATGATTTTCTAAATAAAAAAGGTATACATCGTACAACGCAACATGCTTTGAAAATTTATTGATCGGATGAAGAGATAAAATATCGTAATTTCATTTTTATAAAATTATTTTAAGTTTTCTTTTAGACATTGGTAACTTCTTTTTTGATAGCATGTATCAAAAATTCAATGATTCCAAATTTGTATGATTCAAGTTTAAAAGTTAGTTACGACAAAGAATTTGTAACTTCAATTCAAAAATATCGAATTTGTTTTGAAATGCCAGTAAATAGCAATAGAGTCCGAGTAAAACACTTGAAATAGTCTTTTAGAGCTCTTTTGTTTGATGAATATTGGATGAAAGTTAAATAAATTGGATGAAAATTATGGAAATTTCTTTGTTTTGGATTCTGCCACAATTCCCTCAAATAGCATTGAATCATTCCGTTATCGCACGCAGGGCCCTCTTAACCTTCATTCGCCCTAGCAAAAAATAATTCACTATAAGCAATTGTAAAAATTATTTTATATTATATTACATATGATACAAGTACTATATAGATATATAGTACTACTATATATATTATATACTATTATATATATATATATTATTAGTATATATTATATATATATATATTATATAGATAATATAATTATAATATATATATTTAATATATTATATATAAGTTATTTTTTTCGTTTTTTCTGTCGTTGTCAGCCGCGTTCTAGCCACATAGAGCCGCCCTCATATTTTTCTGCCGCCCTAGGCATTTGCCTAGTTTGCCTAGCGGTTAAGAGGGCCCTGATCGTACTTAATTGTTTCATATAAGAACTACAGTGTTAACCAACTTAAATGTTAAACAATCTAGATATTAAGGTGCTAAAGGAGAGATATTACAATTTAACAAAGATTTATATGTCCTTCAGAAACATAACCCTTGAAAATCTAATTCCGAACCATCTTTTGAAATCTTGGATGAAAAATGGCACCCATAAGAATATAGAGCAGATTCATATATTAAGAAATTTAGTAAAAGATTCCAAAGAAAATACAGTAGAAGACTGCTTGAAAAGGTAGATTTTAAATTGATTGATTTTCTTTTGATATTCTTTTGTTATTTGTGATGTCATTGATTGACAAGAAGTTGCGGTGCATTTTTTATTTTTTTTTTTTTTTTTTTTTTTTTTTTAAAGAGCGTGATTGATTTGAGTTGCACTCCACTTCTTTCCCACAACAGCCGGCTTGATTCCTAAGGATATATATAATATATATATATCATATTATTAGTATTATATATTTATATACTATATATATGATATAATATATATATATATTATATATATATATAGTATTATATATTATAAGTATATATATATATATATATCATATATATATATATTATATATATAAATTACTTATATAAATATAATATATATAAAATATATATATATAATATATATATATATATATATATATAGTATAGTATATATATATATATAGTTATATTATTATATATATATATATATATATATTTTTTATATAGACTAAATTAACCAATCCTAACATAATTTAGCATAACCTAATGTAATCTAAACTGACCTAATCTAACCTAACCTGAACAATTTGACGACAAATTGTGCAAGTAGGTAAATTGTGTAGATCTGTGAATCTTTGAGGAACCGAATGGAACATTTCTATACACTTTATTTTCGTACCTCATTCCAACAGAGGGTTTCTCCATTGTAATTTCGAACTTTAAAATTGAGCTTTTACATGCATGTCAGGGAGATACACTTCTCATATAAAAACCATCAGCATCTACACGATGCAGCACTTGAAAGGCCGAAGTGGGACTTTCCAAAAGATTGCTTATGATTCACGTACCCATCTGTCATTTCTTGGGACATCCTCGTTCAAGTAAGTGAAATTGATAACAATAGGAAGCAACCAGTTTTATCTGATGCACCATCTTCCCATTTCTTAACTTCAACAATAATATTCGATATCTTTATACTAATTTAGACTTTGTTACCCCTCCTTGAAAAGAGAATTGCCAGTGCAACGTCGTAATGTGTAAAAAAAAATAAACAAACAAAAAAATACATCTCTTTCGATAGACTTTAGATCTTGTTCTTTACAGAAACTCAGGTTTGAGAGCTACGATAACAAACACATCTGTTTTCCTTTACTATCTTTATCCTTAAATTTCATTCAACCATTCGCAAAAATTTACTTTTTTTTTATAACGTGTGAGTCAATTCATGGTCCAAGATATATGTACGTGCATCATAAGTAATGTGGATTCTTAGTAACTAAAGTAACGAGAAAAGGAAACGCCAACAATATTTAGAAGAGATAAAGGTTTGAGTTATATGTTTTAGAAGAAGATATTATATTTATGTGCAAGAGTATGCCGATTAGATAGATGAAGAAACCGTGTTTTTTGAGTCATTGAAAACTTTCCTGATTTCTTTGCCCCAAGGCTACCATCCTGGCGTATATAGTATTATATATAATATATATTTATATATATATGTTATATATATATATATTATTTATAATTTATATATATATATATATATTATATATGTATATATATTATATATGTATATATTACTATGTTGGTGTGTGTGTGTGTGTGGTGTGTGGTATAGAATGGGTTTTGTTACTAGCGTCTTATGATAAATTTAACCCTCCCTTTTTGGAAGGTTAGAGAGCTCGTATCCCCCTTAAACTTGGTACCCCCTCTTTTGATGACGTAACCTCGTCGTAGACGAAGTTACGTGTTCCTGCAGCACCCCCCTTGAAGTCTTAATTTTTCAGCCCCCTTTAGGAAGTGTTAGCTAGTTCGTATCCCTTTCAAATTTGGTTTCCTTATTGTTGGTGGTGTTACTTGTAGACGAGGTTACGTAGGGATGCATCCCGCTACGGGTGATGCAACCCACGTTATAGTTTTAGGATCCCCCTTAGGGTGTCTTAGAGATTTCGTATCCTCCGACCCACTTGGTAATTTTGTTGCTGGTTGTATCAAACCTCGTCGTAGACGAGGTTACGTATTCCTGCACCCCCTTAAGGGGGTACCGCCCGTCAATTTGTGACTTTGGCCTTATATAATGCTAAACTTTTGGTGCTCAGCTCTTGAGACGAAGGGTTAAGATTTTATGGTTCGGACTTTTTAAGACAAAGGCGAAATCCAAGTCATGTCTGCCGTTGACTTGGGAATTTCCATTACATCGTTAGACGAAATCCAAGTCATGTCTGCCGTTGACTTGAGGATTTCCATTACATCGTTAGATTTTGACGCAAAAGGTGTCAAATTCGGGGTGTCTAAGAGGGATTTTTTCATTTTATGAATATAGTTAGATGGAAAATAAGCAATCAACATGGTTCTGAGAAGGGATCGGGATCAGGGAAGGAGTCGGTTCCCGAGTATGCTCATCATGCGTGTGTAGCATTGAGCTGCAGCCGGTGCCGTAACTGGAGACGAATCTTGAAATAAGCACATATTAATCCAAGTGGAATATCTTTCCCTATGTTTACGACTCCGTAGAGCTTGATTTTCATGATTTCAAGCTCCTACGGGGTGTCTGAGAACCCACAAGGTAGGTGCCCGGAAAAAAATAAAGAAATAAAGTAAAGAGTGAATAGCTGGAGAAGGAAGGAAGGAAGGTGTCAACTCGACTCCAGAGTGAAGACTGAGTGCAGGCTGAGCCAAAGTAGTGCGATGCTTGAATCCAAAACTTGCTTTTGACTTGCATAATGTATGTTACATCAGCGATGGGTTCTGGGATCGAAAACACTGGTTTCAATTCTCTAACGGGTTGTGTGAAGGCCCTACGTGCGCCCGCAGACACCACCCGGCGATAGAGCCAGTAGGCACAATATTGTCGCGCTAACGAAGAAATATACTCACACTGAATTCTAATTCCGTCGTTATCCCTTTTTCTACGCTTCCACCGTACACCTCTAATAAATATATTTTCCTTTAATAATTTGCATACTCCGTTTACTCTGCAAAACGATGACGCATGTGCAATAGCAACTTTTCTAAATCTTAGATACAAAACCAAATTTCTCGAACCACGAGTTTCAATGAGGGTGAAAATTAATTTAGGATGCCTATGTAATGAACTGCTGCTAAAGACAGAAATATCACCTCCCAATAAAAAGAAAAGATCCCAGAAACAGACACGATAATTACGTATTGCTAACGATATTCATTATTGCTGAATCCTATGACACGTTCTTGTTTGGCTTCTAGCAAGATCGAAAAGGTCCTTGTTCAAAGAGGTTTCGTAGAGAGCGTCTATCTGCTATCCATTGGAATCGCATCAGATATTCAAGGTAGAAAATGCTTGGAAGTTCAGATAGAAATATCGCACTGCTTGGTGGCGTGATAATTGTAAAAGTTTTTCAACGTCTTACAGAAGTCGCAGGTAAGTTCTTAGCATGGCATTTCAACAAGTGTAACTTAGTGGCGTCTCTCAGGTAAAGTGCATCTCATTAACGAAGAAAGGAGAAGCAGAACCTACTCTGAAAGATGCTCATAGCTTTTGTTTGTTGAAGCAATAATTTGAGAATTATTAATTTCAAGCATATATTACACCTTTTCCAAATGGGGTAGAGGCTGGGGCAATAAAGATTGAGTGAGTGGCAAAGAGATTGGGTCCACAGCCATCCGGCACTACATGGTAACATTATATATCAGTTAAGTATATATTATGATATTATATATGTTATATATATTATGTTTATATTATATGTATGATATATATTTATAGGCTATATTAGTATATTTATTATTTATATATATATATAGTATATAGTAATATTATATAGATTTATTGTATGTATATTTATATAGTATCATATATATAATATATCATATATATATATAATAATATAATATTTTATATTATAGTATGTTATTATATATATATCTCAGTATATATAAATATATTCATATATTATATAATCATATATATATATATATATAGATATACGATAGTATCATTGTGGTAAAATTCTAAATAAGCTGACTTATCGCTAACTGCATTCGCAATTGCGTCGTATTGTGATTTTAGGGAAACGTATCCATCCACATCCGCCATTCGCGGATAGTGAAAACTCACCATCCGCTACGCTCTCATATATATTATTATATATATAAATATATATTAATATATATATATATATATATTTAGTATATATATTATATATATATATTCATATATATATATATTATATATATATAGTATATATATATATATATATATATATATATATATATATATATATAACATTGCCCTAAAAAATCTTAGGATGAACACACTATGAATGTTAACTTTAATAAATTAGTACATTGAGCAAAAAATTTTTATATAATTTAAATAATAAAATTATTGAATTAAAACACACAGCTGAGCATAATATATACTACTTGGGGTATATACTAATATATATATTCAATATGTATATTTGTAATTAACCCTCGCATATATATAGTAATAGAATTTTTAAATTGATATATATAGTATATATATATATACTATATATATATATATATATAATATATTATATAGTATATTATTCCTTTAAAAAATGAAACCTATAGTCCTTCGAAGAATATATAAAGATTCCTTTTAATTTCTTCTACTCAAGAAAAATGTAACTGATAAATAGTGATAAAATGAAAGAGAATGGTTTAATTAAATTAAATTTTTATAACCCTTCTTTCATGTCGAAAAAAGCATGCAATCATGTACAGGATAACTTACTCTAAGAGCATGTTCGTCGATAATGTTGATAAAAACAGTCCGGAATGGAAACCTGAATTTGAAAGATATATATAAGGGCCTCTTGTTTTACTCTCCCTTCAAAATTGTAGACGCAGCAGCTGGAATGTTGTTGGAGGAGCTTTCCAATTTTATGCTGAAGAAAACTGGAGAAATTTCCTTATAACCATAGGTAATAAATATATTATAGTAATATATTATATATATATAGTTCGGTATATAATATATATTATTATCTATATATATATATAGTATATATATATAATATTGATATATTAATTATTATATATATATAGTATATTATATATATAGTATAATTATATATATAATATATTTATATATATATTTATATATATATTATATATATATATAATATATATTAATATATACTATATATTATATAAAATATATATACCCAAATATATATATATATATATATATAATATATATATAGTATATAAATATATATATAATATATTAGTATATTATATAATTATAAATATATATTATAATTATATTATATTATTATATATAGTATTATAATATATATAGTATATATAATATATAATATATATATATTATAAGTATATATATATATTATATATATAGTAAAAGATACTCGATTTAGTAGCGTTTCGGGTTTAACCAAACCCATCATCAGCTAAAAAGCCATTAAAATTACAACAAAATAATATTTGAAAAGTAGAGATATTAATAATTAACAATAATAAGTATTAATTTAATATATATTAATAATAATGACAATATAATAATAATTAATAATAACTAATCAATAATTAATAATTAATAATAATAATGAATAATAATAATCAATAGATAATATATAATTAATAACATAACAATACATAACAAAACAAAACAATAAGACAAAACAATGAAAAATAACAAAAACAAAAAAAAACAAAAAAAAAAACAAAAACAAAAACAAAAACAAAAACAAAAACAAAAACAAAAACAAAAATAATA
>JABUQX010035346.1:15000-17500 GCA_015478945.1 Trachelipus rathkii
TCAAGATTAAAGAAAACGATCAAGGTCATTTTATCAGGAGCAAATTCTGCACGTATATTGTGATCCAAACGAAGGAGAGGATCCTGAGTTGAGCTATGATAACGAAAATCAAACTGATGATCAAAAGCGCATGGAGCCGTTCGAGCGTGGGAACAAGATGGGAGGCCACCATTTTCTCCATCAACTTGCATGGTTCGCAGGTCAACGAAATTGATCAATGATTATTTGGAAAAGTTAGGTCCTTGCCAGGTTTATGTAATGGGAACAACATAGGCCATCTACCAAACAGTAGGGATGACACCATCCAACCAGATTCTATTAAATAGACTGAGGAGGAATGCAAAGACTGACAAATGGACATGTCGTAGCATCTGAAAGGAAATGCCATCAGGGCCAGATGCTCTATCATTAAAAAGTTTGAGGGCTTCTGAAATTCAGTTCTGGTATAGAGTTTATTGTAATCAGGGGCCACTAGAGGGTAACCAAAAAGTCTATGGTACGTACTGGTAAGTGGCCAGAGCACAATATTCAGACTCACTGAAGCAAAAAGCTCATCAGCAGCCATTCCGTTAGCAGATATGAACTCAAGGGTCAGTGACTCCTATTTAGGGAGAATAGGGGGATCTGAATGGCGTTTTCTAGAAATCTTACGCACAACCTTTATAGGCCGATGATACAGGTGTAGAAGAATTAACAGCGAAGGCGTAGTTGCGGAAATGTTGCCTCATTGTTCGTTTGTTGATACATCTCGATTGAGCAGCTGCAGCTTTAAAAATAGTCAAGTTGGAAGGAGCGAGAATTAGCTTGTACAACTTGTAGAGTCTTCGTGTTTTACTCGTAGCCCAAGCACATTCTTAGTTCCACCAAGGAGTCGTTTATTTGCGGTTCCCAGATGAACGGGAGATTTGGTCCTAAAACGAGGTGAAGGCCTCTGCTGGAGATGGGAACAGTTGTGGCAGGAAGGGTGGGAATGGAAGTGACCTGATAAGGAGAAGCTAAACCGCTCTGTTGTATCGCCAGCTAGAATAAGGTTGTTGCTAAGGACTCGGACTGAAGGAAGGAATGACGATCGGGTAGTGGTCACTCCCACAAAGGAAAGCCGACCTTTCCCACCCGAAACGATCTATAGCTGAGATGGAGCACAAAGAGATGTCAACACAGGAAGACGTTCTCGTTTCAAAGCGATCAAAAGTCGGAAGAGCTGAGTAGATACATCCTAATTAGAAATTCTGTAAAATCCCCAACAACCATAAAAGAGAGGAGATACACTTAAATTTCTTTGCGATTCGTGACCATAGTCACTATCTACTGAGATTTAGCTATCATCCGGGAAGATAATGGCTGAGGAGTCTATGAGCCTCTGAACGACCCACATATCGGAACTTCAAACCCATAGGGAAGAGGAAGATTATGCAATAGGGAAATACAATGGCATCTCTGTTTAGGACCGGAGGGTGCCTCGCAACTTTAGGAGACTGCTCTCCAAAGAGGCGTGCCTAGTCATTTTCAACATCTCCAGCACTCTTACCAATGGTCAAACTTCTGTCTAACAATGTAGCAGACTTGGAAGGGGAGCAACGCCCTTTCAGTAGGTACTACGGAACCTGATATAATTGCATTATCTATGGTCGGGAAAGAGTGTAGAGAGAGACAATGAGGAATGTTATCACCAGGAGTGTCATCTGACAAATTGGGAAGCAGGTGTTTGGTGTCTATAATCGAAGTCTCAGGTTCCACCCGCCAAAAAGAAAGAGGTCAGGCTACTCGGGTGTAGGTACCACGGTGCCAGAGAGATAAGAAGAATCCAAACTACCGACCTCATCAGCAGCAGACCCCCCCTCGCCCCCGAGCGAGACAGAGATACCACACCATGCAGGACGAAAGGTTTCCCTCAAGATATCCTGTGAAAACTCATGGATTGGGGCCTCAGTAATGACACAAGGCCGAGCAATGAACGAAAAATTGTCCGAAGAACCCATGGTAGCATCCGAGTATGTTTCGGAATCACTCGAGTAAGGTTGAGGCAGTTCAGTCTTTGGTGGGGTGTGGGAAACCATCGTCGAAGAGGGAGGAGTAGACCCTCTAGTTGTAGGTTTACCACGCAGGTGTACTGGGCGGGGATCACGTTGTGATTGGGGAGATTGTGGACCCTTAGTCCGAATGGGCTCCTTTTGTTTTAAGAAGTCGGTAACCCGACAGGCAAAGGAGCAAGGATGTGGAACTCAGGAAGATCCACTTCCGAATGGACGAACGTAACTGTCAGGAGAGCCGCGTTGTTTTCCAGGGGAAACTGATGAAGCACGTTTCCGGGAGATAGTGTAAGGAAGGTCAGACACCGGACAAGAACAGTTATTATCGACCCAGAGAAATAATAATAATAATAATAATAATAATAATAATAATAATAATAATAATAATAATAATAATAATAATAATAATAATAATAATAATAATAATAATAATAATAATAATAATAATAATAATTATAATTATAATAATA
>JABUQX010035346.1:20000-31291 GCA_015478945.1 Trachelipus rathkii
ATATATATATATATATACGGATATATATATATATATTGGGCAACCGCAGCCACAGTAACCGGGTTCTTTTCTCCAAACCATCACCTTTACAAGGAAATATAAAAATGGTTCAGGTCTCAGTTGAAATAAATTCTGAAAACCCCCACTTTACAAAATTACTACCAACTTCCTGCACTTAAAAGCATGGAACGTTTAATCCTAATCTATTCTAAAACATGCTAAATCAAATAAAATTTTACAATTATAATAATATACAATAGAAACTTACCAGATATATACCATTGCTGATAATTGTGGGGATTAATGTTAAAACATCGAATTTTTTAATAAGCGATGTTTCAATATGGGTATAAAGCAGAGGTTCTCAAACCTATTTCGTCTACCGCCCACTTGGAAAAATCATTTATTTTTCAGCGCCCCCCAATTTTTTTTTACTTTTTTCACCAAAACTTAAAAACCACAATGACATTCATTACTTTGATTAATTTAATTATAGTGTGCTATATTAGTCTGGACTGGAGTTTAAACTTACATTCTAAACGAGACTTTTTTACCAGTGAGAGCAATTAAACCGCAACTTTATAATATTAAGAATATCTTGTTATTCAAATTAAACAAAACATAATCAATTTTAATTATAAAACAATTTTAAATTCTTATTACAATTCATAAAAATGCAAACGATTTGAAGGATGAATCTTATGATTTTTAACAAGTTTGTTGATATCAGGTTCGAATTTACTCAAAATCAGCCGCAAGTCGCCGCGTTCGGTAACATGCAAATATACCATTGCTGATAATTGTGGGGATTAATGTTAAAACATCGAATTTTTTAATAAGCGATGTTTCAATATGGGTATAAAGCAGAGGTTCTCAAACCTATTTCGTCTACCGCCCACTTTGAAAATCAATTATTTTTCAGCGCCCCCCAATTTTTTTTTACTTTACCAAAACTTAAAAACCACAATGACATTCATTACTTTAATTAATTTAATTATAGTGTGCTATATTAGTCTGGACTGGAGTTTTTTATTAATCCTCTACGTCAGATGTTTTTCATGAGCGCATTTATAGTTAAAAGAATTGGTGATCTCACATGATACTTTGCAGCCGAACTTTGAATACAATTTTTAATTTTAAATTTTCACCCTTTGGAAATTTGCCTCATATCGAAAAGGGGAATTTCTCTACTGAGTTTCAACAAACATAATCAATTTTAATTTTAAACAAACAATCAATTTTGATTTTAAAACTAATCTAATGTGAAGGATGAATCTTATGATTTTTAACAAGTTTGTTGATATCAGGTTCGAATTTACTCAAAAACCACGATTTTTACATTTAATACCTAGTTTTCTATCTTTCAAACGATTTCTCTTTTTGGTAAGCAGCGTTGCCACAGCACTAATCCACGTTCACACAAATATAGTATAAATATAGTATAAAAACTAAAATTTATGCAATCAAACAGGGCAGAAAATATGAACTAAAATTACTAAATAATCGATGTTGTGTAGTAGGTAGGTTTTAATTTCAGTGAATTTTAAAGTATTAAGTAGATGAAATTACAAATCAGCCATCGCCCCCTAAACCACTTCAACCCCCCCCCCATTTTTTCTAGGCCCCTTACCGCCCCCCTCTAGGCCTCCAGCGCCCACAAGGGGGGCCGTTATCGCCCACTTTTGAGAAAGACTGGTATAAAGCAAACACTGCAAATGTTTAGAAGTAGTAGGGGAGCGGAATGTATTCCCGGCCAATCAGAGTTGAGTATTCGCTCATGACGTCACAGATGGTCAATGAGAGACTCTGGATGACGTCATTGATATGATGATCATTATATTTTGTTGTTGTTTTTGTTGTTCCATTAGTAATGTATGCAAAAAGGTTGTTGTTTGGTTGCGTTCGTCGCAACTCACACACACACACATTTTACAGCCAGACCAGTAAGGACCATTTTATATATATATATATTATATATATATATATATATATATATATTATATATTATATATATATATATATATAATATATATATATATAATTATATATATTATATATATATATATATATATATTAATTTATATATATAGGAAAGGACTTGCTAAGTTGGTGCTTCTTTTATGAGCAAGCACCTTATATAAGAAGGATGGTAATTTAGAAATCCAATTTGAAAAATGAGTTTTATTCAACATAAGTTAATAAAAGATATTCAATGAAAAGTAGAGGACAAAAGTCCCTTTCTGTTTGGGATTACTCTCTTTCTTCGTAGGCGAATGGTAGTCACAAGCCTTTCCAGCGCTGTTTTCCACCCTTCTCTTGACTCGTTCGTTTTAGGAGACAATTTGTGATTGGAAATTCCAGAGTCGAACAGCCCTTTCCTTGAAATTTTTCAGCTCTCTTGCCGGGAGGATTTCTGGAGAGAGTATCTTGACGTGAATTTATTTTTTCTGATTCTTATTGTTAATTTTATCTGACTCTCTGATCTGACTGAAGAGTATCTCAACGGACGGGTTTAATATATCATTTCATTTCGACTTATGCTAAAATTTTTGCTTGCGCAAATCTTAGCATAAGTACGAACATAAATTAAACATTTTTACAAAGTTATAATTGAGTACTACATTACTTCCCGCGCTAAACAGGGAGTGAGTGAGAAAGTATATAATAATTATACAAGATATAAAAATTAACTTCATTCAATGTATACATATTTGTGGGCATTTAACAATGCGCACAAACATATAAGAATATCAATGAGTAAAAATAATAACTAAAAATACATATTAGTTAAAGTACTTTAAATGTGAAAGCATGTCTAATTATGTCCAAAGACATAAGTAAGACATACAAACATTGGAAGGCAAAAATAGTATACATGATACGAGCTTAACTGGTTACATCCGAAGATCTAAACAATATACAAATATTTGAATACATAAAAATACAATAATGTTATATATATATATTATATTAGGTGGCATTCAAACACAAGCATATTTGGTTATATCCGTTAGATATAAACAAACATACAAACATTTTTTAAATACATAAAAAATACAAAAAAATGTTCATACATAATTATTGATAAATGAAACAATTGAATTATTCACAAGTTAAATAGGCCACATTGATCGAACGTTGAATCCAATGAAAGGTCCAGTATAAGGCGTTTCTTATGTATCCATGATTTGATCAATGCGCCCGTAAATAGTTTTCAAAGCTGTAGTTAACGAGAGAAACATTGCTTGAATATTGTAGAGACGAAGTTGCTTGAAATTTAGGTCCTTATTTGAAAAATTCTTCATACATAAAAAGGAGCGCGTCACATTAACCATTTGAATTCGAAAAGGAATCAGAGTTCGTATAGTGGAATCCAAAATGAGTTTCTGCCCATAATCCAAACTTGAATGATGAAAGAAATCCATACGTAAAGGAAGTTACATAGTCTGACGATGAATTCTCGAACTGTGAGAGTTGTGAAAAGATAACCCATAATCCAAAATTAATATGAAAATTGAAGTTCCAGTATCGAAATGTTCGTTTGCTTGAGTCATTTCTCCAGGTGTTCTGATTGGGATTTTGCGTTATTGTTAGTTTTTTCTTCATTCGTTTTTTTTTTTTTATCAGAAGGCGCTGATCGAAGTTCTGGGTGTTCTTCTCCGGGTTCACCAATATATAGGAAGGGACTTTTGACTAAGATATTGTCGGCTTCTTTAATGAACTTAAGCACTAGACAATATATAAGAGGATGGCTTTAATTAAAAGTCACTGAAATGAACGTTTTTATTCGAGCATAAAGGTATGTTAGGTTTATGCAATGAAAGTAGAAGTAACAAAAGTTCTCCCTTCCTCGTGATAACCCACTCTATCCTCCGATTGGTGCGAATTGTAGTCACAAGTATACCCTATTCCAGCGCGTTTTCCACCCTTGCCTCTGACTCGTTAGCGGCCCTGTTTTCTAATCGCACCAAGTTTCGACTAAACTTTCAGTGTATATCCGTCAGCTCCGTGTTCCTTGGAAATTTACCTCTCTTGCCGGAGAGGATTTCTGGAGAGAGTATCTTGAGTGAATTTATTTCTTCTTATTCTTATTGTTAATTTTATTCTGACTCTGTAATCTGACTGACAGATATCTCAAACAGGACGGGTTATATCATCGATTCATTTCACTATGGCGATGAAATTTTGCTCGCGCCAAATCTATAGCATAAGACGAAGACAAAATAAAATTTTTACAAAGTTAATAGAGTATATACTAACAGTATATATATATATATATAAGTACTGTATTAACTCTCATATCTGGGTATATATATATAGTAGTAGGTGCCCCATCGTATATTTTTACAAGTGGGTCTCACCCTATTAGCTTATACTACATGATATAGTAGTATATATATTATATATATATATATATATAATTGAATTTTTCTTATTTTACTTCAGGTTGTCTCTCTAATTGCCACTTTTTTATTCTTCATTCTATTTTATTAAGTAGCCCCGTCAAATGCCTTTTGAATTTATATCATTTGTATGGTTGAAAATAATAATATAAGTTTTCGTTTAAAGGTATATCTGCCCTCTCAAAATGAGATGTATATGGAAAATAATCAGAACAAGCCGCCGAACGCTTGCCTCCGTATATGAGTGGGTCAAAACGAACGCGCCCATCGCTGAGTGCCAGAGCCGTACACAAGGAAGAAGATTATATAAAAAGTAATCTTTACGTTAAGATAAGAGACTTCTTTGAGTGTGTACTACTCGATTTTATTTGGTATCTTTTTATTATCATTATTATATTATTATATTTTATTATTAATTATTTCATGTTATTATTCAATTATTATTATTCATTATTATTATTATTTTTTTAGTGCCAATTAAAAAAAATATTTTATTTTTTATTATCATTTATCATTATTCATTAATTTACTTTTATTATTATTATTATTTTTATTGTCATTAGAATCTTTAATCTTACTGATCCATTTATTGCTCTCATTATATTATTATTATGTATATTGTTTTTATAGGTTATATATATATATATGATATTATATATATATAATATATATATATATTATATATAATATATATATATAATGTATATTATGATTATATTATATATATGATATAATAATATATATTTATACCATATAATAATATATAATATATATTATATATTATTATATATATATATATATATGCTTATTATATTATAAACTATTACTTTTATAATATATATACTATAATATATATATATATATATATATATATATATATATATAGGTATATATTACCGATTTTTATTATATATTATATATAAAGTATATATATTATATATATAGCTATATAATATTGTTTATTAATAGTATATATATGACTATATATATATCTAGATATATATATTATATTTCAACATCGAGAGCTTGTTTCAGAATCCTCAAGTGCCGAACAAAAAAAAAGATGCAATAAAGGAGAGGTATAGAGATATGCATAGAGGAACTAGACTTGAGAAAAAGGATAAGAAGGATATTAAGAAGAAGGCATAGATGGCTATGGAGAAGACACGCCAATGTGGTGCTCTATGCACCGGCTGGTGGTGATGGTGGTGGCGGTTGCCAGAACTGAATCTTCATTTTCAAGTGTAATAGGATTAACGGCTAACATGTTCTTTTCCAATGTTCGAGCACGAACATTGAGAACCTTCTGATTTTATGTATCAGTTTTCGAGGAACCTTTGGATGTACTGAGGAACCCTCCTTACGGGCCCCAAATGACCAAATACGCGTTTATGAAATATAAAAAAATAGAAGAAATACATAGGATGCATAAGTAGGGAAGATGGAGAAAAGAAAAAGAAATGAATTAAGAAATAAAGGTAAAGAAAGAGAATGATACTCATAAAACGGAGCTTACCTCGCACTGGAGCCATATCTTGAGACTCAGAGTTTGAAATAAGGGCCTACCAAATGAATAATAAAGGTGTCAGGTATCCCTAAGTTAACGAAGCATGGAGAACTGGGATTTTGAGGAGTTTTAGAACCCTCAAGAGTGTTTGGGAACGCGCCCTTTGGAAGGGGTTTCAAAAATAAAAACAGATTGCATTAAGTTGAAGAGCGTCTGAGAAACATAAAGAGGTCTGCGAATCGAAGCCGAGATGTTGACTGGAAGCTGTTGCTGCGTCTGCGGCACTGGTGCTGGTGCTGGTGCTGTGCTGTGCTGGTGCTGGTGCTGGTTGCTGGTGCTGGTGGCTGGTGCTAAAATGAAATCTGTAAACATTACGTGTTGGTGCTGGATTCTCATGGCCCGTTTTTCGGGTACTTTCGTGCCGGAGGGCCTGGCCGGTTCGGCGTGCTGGTGCTGGTCGCTGTCACGGTACTGGTGCTGGTGCTGGTGCTGGTGCTGGTGCTGCGTGCTAAAATTGAAATCTGTAAACATACGGTACAATAGACGACTAAGATGTCGGAATCCAAGAAGGAGGCGGTCATAGATCCTAATTGGAGTCGGATTGGAGCTGGAAGGAGTTAGAAAGAATAGTGCGGTGAGTGAAAAAAAACTTGCTTTTCACTTGTGTAATTTTTGCTACGTGAAACCATATAAAATGCATGGTAGAGAAAGAGGGAAAAGGACTCGTTACTTTTCTTTCATGTAACGCACCGAATAAACTTCCGTTATGTTTTCCTCCGGTACTTTTAGGTGCTAGTTATTTATTTGGGTTTTTGTTTGTTGTCATTTTGTTTTCGACTTTCTTGAGATTGTTCTGCATTAAGCATAATTGAGACCCCACCCCAGGTCCAATGCCTAAAAAATTCCTTTGCATGAATACTTAATATGAGTCGCTGTATAATATAGTGATTGAGCCTCCCTATTGGGGCGTACACCCTTTACAGCTACTAAATATATATGTTATATATCTTTATAATGTAGTATGCCTTCTTAGTAGTATATTCTCAGAATCTATTTTCTATTTATAAGTTTATAGTTTCTATATATATACTATACTCAATTTTAATATATAATCTTATACCTCATTACTACTTATGTATATATATATATGCATATTACTAATATATATATATTATATACCGCGTTTACTGTGCCTTATATACTAATTATTACTGCCGGTATATAGATATTATATGCTATAGTATATATTTATATAATATATGATATATTGTTGATTATATATATAAATATATTTTGTTATGATTATTTAATACTTTGCGGCTCTATATATATATATATTGAATTATATAATAGTATATACTTATATATATATATATATGATGAGCTTTAGCCCTATATATAGATGATGATCTTAGTAAGTATAATTATGTATATATGTATATAATATATATATTATATTATAGTGTATTATAATATCTGTATATAAAAATATAAAAATAAAATAATATAAATATATAAATAAAAAATATATATATATTATATATTTATTATATATATATATATTAAGTGAGAAATAAAGGTAGACTACAGTTATATAAGAATAATGAATATTGATGAGTTAAATATATGCTTATTCGTAAATGATGCATAATATGAATGTGAGGAGAGCGTGAGAGAGTAAATATACTTCGTAAAATCTGAATAACATTATATGGATAAGTTTTAATTGATAGAGGTGAATGTGAAATGTGTGATATGTATGATTAGAGCTTAGATGGTGATATAACATCGCCTGCTTCACCAACAGCTGGAGTGATGTGAGTAGTGTCCTAAAATAATACTCAAGCTAAGGTGAGTGTTATAATTAATCCTATATATGTTGTCTAATATTATATACTTATATATATATATATATATATTAATAATATTAATATATATATATATATTATAATATATATATATATATATATATATTAATAATATATATGATTATAGTTTATATATATATTTAATATATAATATATATTAATATAAATATTAATATAATAATATTATATTAATATATATTATATAATAATATATTAATATTAGTATTAATATATATAATTTAATATATTAATACATATATAATATATTATATATAATTATATATATATTAATATATATATATATATAATATATATATATATTATATTATATATATAATATATATATAATATATATATATTATTATTATAATATTATATTATATATTAATAATATATATATAATTAAATAATATATATATATATATTAATAAAATATATATATTATATAATATATATTTAATATATATTAATATATATATATTAGTAATATATATATATATAATTAATATAATATAATATTAATATATATTATATATATCTCACCTGAAAAATAATTAATAGTGGTGATTCGAATAATGTTGAAGCAGCAGTCATGAAATTATTTTTTTTATTCAGAATAACATAATGTATATTGACCTTCACCCCTAGTGCATCAAATGTTTCTTGTGAATATTTATCAGATCTAAATTCATTCCATTTTCGCGCGGATTCAATAGGGGTCAGGTCATTACTGCGTAATGAAATAATTATATTTATATTATATTCAATATTTATTTACTTCCTATGTTATCACTTAGTATATACTCATATAATGAGTCAAACCTTTATCTAATTATGTCACTCTTAAGTAATTTGACTCTCTTCGCTAGATGACTTTATTATTTTGGTAAATATTTTCTACTCTTAAGTGACTGAGGAGACTTTATTTCCTTGGTAAATTTGCTCTCTATCTAGATGACATATTTCATTTTGAGTAAATATTGCTTTCTAGCTAAGTATAGACGTCTATATATATATATATCCTTATAGGTATTATAATTTGTCTACTTCTATCTAAGTTATAACTTAATTTAAATTATATGGTGATTATAAATTTGCCTCTTTCTAAGACTGAGTTAATTGAGATCATTCATATTATTCCTATTGAGTGTAATAATTTAGCTCCTAGCTCAAGGTAAACATCTATTTCCTATTTATGGATAATATATGCTCTACGGCTAGATGTACATTTCTTTCCATACGTAATAGCTAGATGACATTTTACTTACTGTATGGTTTTGGTATTTTAATGAATTTACTGTTACCTAAGAATGACTATTAAAATAAATTTAATTTATTTAGCCGTCGGTGATATTTAATTATTACTTATTATAAATTAATTAAGATAATTACGCCACAAGTCAATCGAATGGTCTTATTGTTATACCTAATATATGCTCTTTTAGTAGATAATTTAATACTCATTGTTTATTTATTTATTATACTGTTCATCACTATTAGGTAAAAATTCATTCTGTTTAAACTACTAGTTGTAGGTATTATTTAAGCTCTTTATATGTATAATGAACGTACTACTACTTACACTCATGTATAAAATGTGATTTTTTTATATTTTATAACTAATATATATACTATATATTAATATATATATATAATAATTATAATATATATATATATTATATATATTTATATATATTATATATTATTTATTATATATATTAATTAATATATATTTATATATATATATATATTTATATATATATATTTATATAATATTTAATATATAATATATTATATAAATAATAAATTTTTAATTATATAATTAATGAAAGCCATTTGAGTATCATTAAAATATTAATATCAATATGAAATATCTAAGATAAATGATGAATATAATATACATATATATATATATTAAAATATATATATCATATATATTATTCTATAATAGTTCATTAAAATATTATTAAATAATATATTATATAATTATATAATATTAATTAAGTTTATTATAAATATTATATAATAATATTATATATATTTATATATATATGATATATAGCATATTAAGCTATTAAAACATAGGATGTTAGATTCAGAATAAGATATTAAATATATATATTAATAAAATTATATATATATATAATATATATTATAATTTATATAATATATAATATATATTATATAATATTATATAATTATATATTTTAATATTAATTTATATATATATGATAATATTATAATATAATTTAATTTAATGATTATAATAATATAAATTATATACTAATTTAAGATTTATATATATTAATTATTTAATATAATACATAATAAATATTAAATATATTAATATATGTTTATACTTATTTATATATGATATTTATATATAATAAATTATATATATATTATATTTATATACATAAAATTAATTAAAATATTATTATATATTAATATATATATAATATTATAAAAATTCAATATGAAAAATAGTTAATATAAAATAATTAAATAATATTAATTAATATATTAATATAATTATAATAAATTTAAATATTAATAATAATATATATAATTATTATAATTATATACATCATTTTAAATTAACTAATTCGCTGCTAAATGTCACTTATGATAGAAATATAAAATATCTAAGCAATAATATTTATAAATATAAATAATATGACATTATTTGCAATATCTACATATATAGATAATTAGGTAGATTGAGGTTATTCATGTACAGAGTGACTAATCATATGATATTCATATACTGTAAATATTGAGAGTATAAAGTCTCCATATCGTGATTTATTAGGAAAACCTACGTTTTACAGATTAGTTTAATTATTACGCTTTGGTTAAGTATACACAATATTAATTTTATAAATTAAATTAATATATGTGTATAAATATTAAATACTATATAAATGCCTTAACAACAATCATTATCGTAAACAATACTTGACATATTAGAAGAAGGAGTGAACACTGATCCCAGTGACCTAATTATACAGAAACTAAGCTTAATAATGTAAATAATTCACATTATAACATACTAATATATATATACCTTAATATGTAGTAATCTTGATGCTACGTAAAGCACTAATACTATCTAATAAATCCATAGAATAGTTATAATATCTATAAATCATGCACTGTAAATTAACTAATATAATTTTTAGATATAAAAATAATTAATTTAAAATTAAAATAATAATAATTATAAATTATAAATAATATATAGTATAAAATAATTAATAAATAATAAATTAAAATTTAATAAATTATAAATTATAAATAAATAAATTATAATATATATATATATTAATTTATATATTAAAAAATATAATATTTAACATATATAATAATAAATATTATATATATAATTAATAATATAATATATATATAAGTATATATAGAGGTATATATTATATAACAAAGTATGATAATATAATATTATCAATAGCAATCAGCGTAAAAGTTTATAATAATATAATAATGATACTATTACTA
>JABUQX010035347.1:0-2500 GCA_015478945.1 Trachelipus rathkii
GAGATTTTTAGGTATTGTATATAGGGTATATGTTTTATATGGTAGCGTAGTATATATATATATGTATGATTATTATTGGTGTGGGGGGTTTAAGCGGTGGTTGTGAGGGTGGTCGTTTATGTTATAGTGTTGTGGGTGGGTGTGATATATTGTTGTTGGTTATATCTAATAGGTTGTTAGTTAGGGTGTTGGGTTATATGTGACTGATGTTATTGGCTATATAGTGATTAAGTTTATATATGTATATATATATTATATATAATATATGATTGTGAGTTGTGGTAGTTACTTAGGTATGGTGTTTATATATTATATTGTGGTGGTGGGAGGTATTTATTATTATTATTGAGGATTATGGTGTTTGGTTGTGGTTGGTGTATTTGGTGTGTGTGGGGGGTGGGTTTAGTTGGGTATGTATTTGTGTTTGTTTATGTTCTAGCTATATTTATTGGTTTGGGTATCTGTTTAGTAGTATTTTTAGTATTTGTTTGTATATATTTGAGATTATATATATTATTATTATTTGATTATAGTATTTATGTTAGGTTATATATAATTGGGTTGTGGTGCTGTGTATCTGATTAGTTAGATTATATAGTACTTATTTTATTATATGTTTAGTATAAGTCATGTGTAGGTTAGGTTATATAATAAGTCTTGTTATTATTTGTATGTGTTATATTGTGTGGTGTTTGAATATAGTATGTTATATATGGGGTATGGTTAGTACGTGTATTGGTATATGGTAGTTAGGGTTTTTTTGGTGTATCTCTAGGTAGGTGGAGGGTATGCGATATCATTTATTTTGGTAAGTAGTGTATATATGTAGGGTGTATTATGTGTGATTTAGTGCTGGTAGTAGATAAAGTATATAGTTTTTTAGTTATATATGAGTATTTAAGGTGTTATAGTATGTTTGAATAGTGGATATATATTTATATATATTTATATTTATATAGTAAGTATGTTATATACTACATTTGTGTAGATTTATATTTATCCTAGTATTAACCCTAAGATCGGAAGTAAATTTTTAATTTATAGTATATAGGTATTAGTTACTACCTTTATATATGTAGTATTATATATATATAGGGTATATTATTATCTAGTATTATATATATAGTATATGGTTGTTTATATAGTTTAGATGTGTATAATTTAGTATCGTGTTTTTGTTATGATTATTAGTTATATTATGGTTTTGGGTTGAAATTATTAAATTTTTTGATCGATAGCAATCAATAATTTAATAGAACTCATTTGTTTAGTAATTTTTTACTTTCATTTTCAGTTAAACAGAGTATAAAAATTACATTATAAATATGGTTTTTCACTAGGCAAAAACCATCATTGCAGCTTTCAACCTAGGGTTGTTGATTTTTTTTTTTATTTTTTAGAGATAATTCAGGTTTGTTGATTTTTTGATTTTTTGATTTGGTTTTTGATATATTTTTTTAGAATTCAATGTGTTGATCGTCAGCGGCGAATTAAAGTTGTCAACAAACTTTTTTTTAAAGTTCGATATAGTGATTGATTTTTTGAAGTGATTATTATTCAAGCATATAGATATAATTGAAAATCTTAAAATAGGGCCTGTAGTCTATGACACAATGAAACAGTAACACTAAAGAGTGTTTAGCTGTTTGGACTTACGGTTACAATGCCAATAGTTTGTTGAAATATTGGAAAAATACTATTAAATACTGTCATAATATAGGTATAGTGTTTTATTTTATTTTTTTTTATTTCTATCTGAAGTTTATAATTACTTAAATAAGTAGCTAGAAAGAATAATAAAAAGATATGATTGAATAAAAAATCTAAATTGCAAAAAAAAATCATGGAAATGTGTTTTTTATGTAAAAAAAATCAGTAAAAAAATATACAGTTTATTTTTTTCATTTGATTTTTTTCGTGCCATCCCTGTGCTTTCAGAGTAATATTTTACGGGGATCAAAATATGAAATATCAATTTTTCTATCACATGTAGTTTGTGAATAATGTTGTTTTGTATGCATTGTTCTTTTTAAAAAAATTTAGGAATTTTTCAGTGATAGCTGATATTGTGTGAAGCGATATTTTAAATGAAAGAGACGAAAACTTGTTCATAGAATTTCTAACGTAACTTTTTGTGGAATTCAATTTATTCAATTTTCAGTAATTAAGTTTTAATATCAGTTCCTTTTTTTTTTTTAAGTGACAATTTTTTGGTAGCCGAATCTTTTTTTGGATTTTTTTTTTGTATTTTTTTTTCATTCATAATAATTAACGCATATTTCGAAAATTTTAAATAATCATATATGAAACGTTCATAGTGCTGCTAACGTATATTTTTACAGTGAAATCAAATATTCGCAATAAATATTTTACTATCACCTATATAGTTATTGTGCAATCTTGTTAACTAATCGAACTTTGTCAATGTTTAAAGTATTATTCATATTTATAATCCTATCAGGTTTGTCCGTTGTGTATTATAGTTCATAGTTTCAGATGA
>JABUQX010035347.1:7500-12500 GCA_015478945.1 Trachelipus rathkii
GGAAGAATCTCTTGAGAAAGCTAGAACTTCAGGAGAAGAAAACCTAATATTGTTTGTATATAAATATAAAATAAAAATGTTTTACTACTATTCAAGTGTATTGTAATTCTCAAATAAAAGGTTTGATTATATTAAGGGGTGCTACCTGCCAATAAAATTACATATAAAAGAGCGAGAAACATACGCTTTTCTGGTAAAAATCTAATATATATATATATTATATAATTATATATTAATATATTATATATATATATATAATATATATATAATATAATATATTAGTTTGTAATATATATATAATTATATTATATATATATATATATATATATATATATATATTATATATAAAATTATTGATCATACCAATAATATTTAATAAACATTGTTAGTATGTTTTACTTTCATTTTCAGTTAAACAGTATAAAGATTACATTATTAAATATGGTTTTTCACAACAAGAAACCGTCATTGCACTTTCAACCAGGGTTGGTGTTTTTTTTTTCGATTTTTTTAGAGATAAATCAATTTTTCGATTTTTGGATTTTTTTGATTTTTTGATATTTTTCAGATTCAATGACGTTCCCAAGCCGAAATTAAAATTGTTAAACAAACTTTTTTTTTCAAAGTTGATATTTTAACGCATACTTATTGGTGTGATTTATAGTAGATTTTCAAAACTGTATTTAAATCAAAATCCTTAAAATAGGGCCTTGTTAGTCCCTATGACATAAATTGAAACGGTAACACTAAAAAAGAGTGTTTTACGGACTTACGGGTTAAACATATGCCCCAATAGTTTTGTTGGAAATGGAAAAAAAAATATATTAAAAAACTTCATAATATAATATATTTTATTAATTTTTTTAATTTTCTATTGAAGTTAAATTACTTAAATATACAGAAAAATAAAAAAAATATATTAAAAAAAATCAAAAAAATCATGATTTTTTTATTTGAAAAAATCAAGTAAAAAAATCAGTTGATTTTTTTTCAATTTTGAATTTTTTTTTGTGACATCCCCGCTTTTTAAGCGTAATATTTTACGGGATCAAAATATGAAATATCAAATTTTCTATCACATGTAGTTTGTGAACAATGTTGTTTTTAATGCATTGTTCTTTTTAAAAAAAAAAATTAGGAATTTTTCAGTGGTAGCTGATATTGTTTAAAGCGATACTTAAATCAGGATGCAAAATTTGGTATTTTTTTGATTTTTTTTAAAATAAAAATACAATTTTGGTATTTTTTTTTTTCTGATTTTTTTTATTCTATTTTTTTTTCAGATTCTCCGTCCCCGCATATTATATTTTAACTTCATATATTATATTTGAATGGACGTTACGATCATTCATTAATCAACTATAAAATATCAAATAAAATTCAAATATTGATTTTTTTCTTTTTTAAAAAAAATCAAAAAAAATTCACCAATATATTGCTATTCCCTGCTTTAAATGATAAAACAAAAACTGTTCATAGAATTTCTAACGTAACTTTTGTGGAATTCAAATATTCAATCAAAATTAAGTTTTCTATCAGTCCCTTTTTTTAGTGACATTTTTAGGTAGCCGAATCTTTTTGTTGGATTTTTTTTTTTGTATTTTTTTCATTCATAATAATTAACGCATATTTCGAAAATTCTAAATAATGATATATGAAACGTTCATAGTGCTGCGAACGTATATTTTTACAGTGAAATCAAATATGCAATAAATATTTTACTATCGCCTATATAGTTATTGTGCAATCTCGATTTCTAATCTAATTGTTTTTTCCGGAATTTAGGGTATTATTTCATTAATAATTAATGCCCTTAAAACAATATTTTAAATGATTTCGAACAGCCATACATAGATATGGGGTGAAATATATTATTCAAAATTCATATTACACATGAATGCAAATTAATTAATTTATTAATTAATTAATTAATGGTAATAAAGAGACATAACAAATATACAATGCACAGATAGAGAAACACTGTATATGAGAAGAAATATGCGACCAAAATGCAGGTAAGCATGAGACTGGAGCAATGAGAAAAAGGGAATGCCTCGGTCCTCTGATTTTTTTTTAACTTTCTCATTGTGCATTTCATTCCTAATTCTTTGCACCTCATTAAGCTAGTGATCAATTCTTGTCCCTCCGAAAGTATTCAGGCTGACAAAAGATTTAAAGCGATTTAAAATTTCTCATGCCTGCTGTCAGCCACAGAAAGATAATTCAAATCCGTTAACCCAGTTTTAGACCGCAATCCAATGTCTGTTGAAAATAACAAACAATACCAGAAGAAAAGTTTACTTAAATTTTTAGATTCATAAACCAGGGTATATTTCTGTATTGAGATAGCTTAAAATGTTATACATACTTTCCACTTTTGTCTTTATTCTCGGAAGTTAAATTTGAAATCTCGGGACATGGTCCAGCTTTCCTCATAAATCTGCTTTTTCTCAGCCTACAGTTCTCTGGAAAAAACTGTTTCAGCAAAAAATGCCACTATATCAAACTCTTTTCCCTTTCCATTTATTTGCCCCATTGGACTTCTCCAACCATGCACTTTAGGGCGACAAAACATATCATCGTAACCAAATTTTTTAAAATTTTTATTATTATTGTGTATCAGTATTTCTTTTATACGTAAATTGTTCATTCTTAGACCAAATTTTTGTAAAATTATTCTACAACATACATGATACAACCCATACTTATTTCAGTAATGAACAATTTTAATTATATAAGGTAACCCCTTATTGAATTTTAATTAATAATTGAAAAATAACAGTCCTATTCATGAAAGTTTTCAAAACTGAACGAATTTAAATATGAATTTACTCAGAAACAGAAAAAAAAAAAATAATTCCATCGTCCATTTCTTTTATCCAAATTCATCTTATTTTCGAAATTGAATTTAAAGAAATATGATTACTCTCAATAACAGAAAATAATTCTAAATTCCCTTCGTCATTTTTTCCTTCCAATTAAACGAAAATTGCGGAGACAATAAAGGAATGTTAAATTAAGATTTCAAACGCGTTTCTCTCTCCCTCTCAATTTAATTACTTGATGTTAAGTTTCCTCAAGCATTCACAGTGTTTTCGTCCTGAATAATTTCATGCATGCATTCCCGTTTACGCTTTATACTTTCCCAGAAGGGGTAAGGTAAGTTAAGTTACCAAAGCACCATAATTTGGACTAGTAAAATTATTTTTAACGTTGGATGCTCGAGAATGAGACCTTACAACAATTCATCAATTTTCAAAACAATGTTTACTTATTGGCTCATCCCAGTGATTTCCATACACAATCCTTTTAAATACACAATCTTTTTAAATTTAACTGCAAGCTATTCGTAATCATGCAGCAATATGATAATGACCCACTGATTTTCCGTAAATAAATAATTGTTTTCTTCGATCTATTTCCTCATTTTCTCCCAATTGTGGGTAATTCCCGTTTTTCCTTAGAAAAGGCTAATTCCTATCTCCGTCATTTATTTTTTAAGACATAAAAAATTTTTCCTCCTTTTTATCCAAAATTTTAGCATATGCTTCAACAAACTTCCCCTTTGCCGTTGCCAATTTTCCTTCATTCACTATTTATAACTTCCTATATAAGAGTCGTTACTCTCATTTTCCTTCTTAAACACTGCTCTACCTCCTCCCTTAAAAATAATGAAGTCATAATTCGCGGAAGCACTGTTTTAAAACCAACCTTTCCCTAATATAGTTAGACAGTAAGTTTTGTCCTTTAATTTGATCAGTTGAAATTTTCATAAATTTTTTTCGACTCGAATTTGTAAATATACGTATTTCAAACATACTACCCTTGTTGCTCATTTTATCCTTCTCCACCTCCTTTCATGTCCTCGCACAAGTGCACTTCATCTTCCTGTTATGAACCTACGGCCCCGGTATTCATTTAATTTTCCTCTAAAATCTAACATGGTCCTCCTTTCTCTTTACTCGGCTGTAAACAAGGCTATCAGTGGTATAATTCCCTTCATTTACATTTTTCTTTTTTCCATGGTAATCAAGAATACACTAGTTCCAATCCCATTTTTTCTGTTTTCCTGAAATTAAACATTTCCTTTACTTTTAATGTTTTTTGAACTTTCATAACAGCTAATTCCATGCGAACTCGGAACTTTTGTTCCTCCATCGCCACGAAATTTCCTAATATTTTTAGTTAAAGGTTAACTGTGAAATCCTAATCCTCTATTCATAATAGCCTTCGAGTACTTTTGCTATTCTTCTCCAGCTCCTTCCCTCCTTCCTTTACATTGACGATAAAAATTGTTTGACAACCTCGTTCATTATTTAACGCAGCTCTTCCTCATCTTAACTCCGACTAAAGATGCCTGCATGCAAACCCAAATTTTTTCACACCCATCTTTGACCAGCGTTCATCCCTTCCAACTTCTGCATAAAATGCCCCATTCCTATAATTACACTAATGTCATTAATTAACCAATTTCCACAGCCTTAACATTTTCTTATTTTAAACCACAAATTTCCAAATTTCAATATCAACCGAAATTCCTTTTCTACATTACAATTTTTTTCCCATCGAAAGCTACAACCTTCTTCCGTTCCCTATACACACCATTGCAAAATAACTCCGTCTTAAACAATCCGAAAGTCCGACTAACCCGTAAATCTACAATCTTTAGCAGCCAAACAATTACTAATTCAATTAACCTCTATTGTAAGTAACTTGCCGGAAAATAGTCTCACAGGGCTGTTTTTCCAGTGCAACAACCCTTTCCTTTTCGTTTCCCGTGCAATACATTCCCGTGGCCAAATACATTCCTCCTATTTGCCAAACTTATAACATACAGTATACTGCCCTAAAATTTACAATTTTCCTGTTCAATGGGGGCCCACCTGAAATATAGCATATCAGTTTCCTATATAAATCCCATGCATTTTAGATAGTGGTTTACTTAATTATTATAAACTCCCATTCCTTTGAATTTTAGAATATTTTAATTTGATTTTCTC
>JABUQX010035347.1:17500-39595 GCA_015478945.1 Trachelipus rathkii
ATATATATGGTATATCAATTATTAATAATAATAATATATAATGAATATAAACTATTATGAATTGATCAATAATGTATATGAACCCGATATATAGATAATATAGTGTAATTAACATGATATTAAATAATTAATAAATAGATAAATTAGAGTTAATATTATATGAATTGAAAATATCGCACTAAGAAAGTAGAAAAATGAGTTAGAATAAATAATAAATAAAATAGAAACATAATAAAATAATAATAATAATAATTAAATAATGTAAAATAATAAAATAATTAATAATAAAATTTACAATAAAAATAATAATATCAGAATGATATAAATAAAAATTAAAATAAAAATAATATAATAATATTAATAAGAAGAAATGATAAATCATTATAAAGAATTTAGAAATAAAAAATAATAAAAATAATAATAATAAGTCAATAACCCATAATAAATAATAATAATAATAATTAAATAATAAAATAAATAATAATAATAATCATTATAATAAAATAAATAGTACTAGCCCCATCACTACCAAATATAAATATATAATAATGAATAATAAATTTAAATATCACAAAAATAAATATAAAATAATGAAATAAAATAAGAATAATTATTATTATAATAACTTACATAAATAATAATTTATTATTCTTTAAGAATTATTGTAGATTCAAAAATTCAAACAAATTTAAAATTTCCCACTACATCGTTGAATGGACAATTTTTTAAGTTTTTAATATAAAAAAGAATTTGACATAAAATTTTTTTTTTATTATATTGTGCTAAATATTTTTTGGGCAATGTTGGGTATACATCAATCCCATTAATAGTCCCAAAAAATTAATTTCCCCCCCCTAGTTAATGTGGGGAAATGGTTCTAAAACTAATTTTTGCAACACAGTAAATTTGGGTGGTTCCTTTTTTAAAAACAAACTACATTTTTAAATAAATTGAATTTTTCTTAAAATGTAAAATTTGTTTACATTACTCTTTCAAAGGATTGATAATAAGAATTTTGAGATCATAATATAACCAATAAAATAATCTAATAATTAATTAAAAATAGATAATAAATAAATAATAAATAAATAAAAATAATTAAATATATATAATAAATAATAATAAATATAACAAAAACAATAAATAAAATAAAAAATACATAGAATAAATAAAATAATCTAATGTTTAATAATATCAAATAAGGCAAATATTAGTTTTTCAGCGTAATATATAACTACATTAATAATATACTAAATAAAAATAAAATTAAATAAATCAAATTAAAATAATAAATAATCATTATATTATACTAATTTATTTTATATAATACAATAATTAATATACTAAAAAATATTAACAATAAATAAATAATAAAGAAATTTAATAGCAATAGTCAACTAATTAAAATAAAATAAAAAATTAATAACAATAATAATAATAAATAATAATTATAATTAAATATTGTAAATATTGTTGTGTTTACTGAAAACTAATTAAAAAGAATAAAATTTAAATTTATTATTAATAAATAATAATAATAATAATATATAATAATTAAATAATAAATAAATTATATAATAAAATAATAAATGAATAAATACAATAAATAATGAAATAATAATAATAATACTAATATATAAATAATTAATAATGAGAAATTTAATTTTAGATTTATAATAAAATAAATAAATAAATAAATAAAATAAAAATAGTAAAAAATGAAAAAATAATATAATATAATTAAATAATATCTATAAATAAATATAAAAATCATAATAAAAAATAAATAATAATAATTAATAATAATAATAATTTAATAATAAATGTTTTGTTAATTTGTGAAGTCTTTAAATCATAAAGTAATTATATAATAATATTAATAATATAAAAATTAATTTTTTTTTTAATAAAAAAATTTAAAGAAATATACATAGTACAAAAGCAAGTTATATTTAGCTATAAGCATTTATGCGAATTCATCGTTTGACAACATATGGAAATAATTTTTCACATTTTTTCCCCAATTTTTAAAAGGTTTTTAAATTTACAAGAAATTAAAAAGTTTTTTACAACTAAATCTCAAAAAATGCATAAAAAAATTTTTTTTAACAAACTTCACATTAAATAAGCCCATTTAACGTTATAAAATAACAAAAATAATTTCCTCTATCCTATAATAATAAAAATAATAATAATAATAATAAATAAAAATAAATAAATATAATAATAATTAATTAATAATTATAATAATAAATAATAATAAATATAATAATATTAATAACTAAAATAATTAAATTAAATAATAAATAAATAATAATTAATAATAAAATAATAATTATATAATAATAATTAAAAAATTATAATTGAAAAAAATTAAAAATTAACTAATTAATAATAAATAATGTCAATCATAATTAATTCAAGCCTATATAAAATACAAAATGAGTAAATAAGTGAATTAATTAAAATAATTATTTGTAATGAATAATAATAAATAGTAATCTGGATAATCGTGAAAACCAAGAATGAAATCTAAAATAATTAATGCATTTAATTAAAGTGTTAATAACAATAACTTTAATATAGAAAATGAAAAACAAAAGAATAATAAATTAATTAATATAATAAAATTATAAATAATTAATAATAATAATAAATAAAATAATTAATATAAATAAATAATAATAAATAAAATAAATTCAATAAATGGGTAAATGAATTAAAGTAAAGCTGCTAGATTTTACCGTAAGGGTTTTTAATCCCCTGGGGTTTAGTGTTTTTTTTAATTTTTACAATATTTATTTTAAATAATTTTATTTTTTTAATTTTTTTTTTTTTTTTTTGTAAAACCATTCATAGGGGTAAAAAAGGTTTTTTCCCCCGATTAAAGTCACTTCGCATGATAAAAATGACAAAGGGTTTTGAAAAAAGTTTTTTAAAAGCTTTGCCTTTTATAGGCCTTACCGCCCTTTTTGAGTTGGGCCCTTTCTTCAATATAATGATTAAAATGTACGGAGGTGTTATGCTAAGTACTTAATTTTTTTTTTAGGTTTTTTTAATTTTTGATTGCTTTCGCGCCTTGTGACATAAGAGCTGTTGGCAAATGAAAAAATTTAAGCTTAGCAAGAAGTCCCCACATGCCAAATTTTGGGTTTATGGATTAATTTTTATGCATCCCTCTTTCAAGGAAGGGTGATATTATTTAAGCAAAGTCTTAAACTGGCAAAATTTCTTTTTCAAGTTTTTTGAAAATAATGGGTTTTTGTGGTAAAATGCTTTTGTAAAAACGTCCCCTCCTTGGGTAATTGTCCCCCTAATGAAGGGGCCCGAAAATGAATCCGCTTTTTTTTTGGTTTAAAACAATTTTAAAAAACGGAAGGATTCCTTGAAGTTACTTGTGGTAACCGTAGTAGGAAGACAGTAAAAAAAGTAAAGTGGAGGGGGGGTGTAAATTAAAGTGTGAACATAGTAAAATAAATTTCCTAAGAATGTAAGAAAGGTTTACCAAAAAATTTTTTTCTTTTTAATTTTATTTAACAATATAACAATGTATTCCCCTTCGAACCCAGTCCCCTGCCTTTAACTTAAGGGTGTTTATATTGTTTTCTTTTTTTAATGTCCCCCAAGTTTTTTTTTAAAAATCAATCGATAAATCGATTTTTAAAAAAATTAGTTATTTTTTTTTAGCATTTGGGCAAAGCCCCCCCCCGCTATTCAGTTCTTATATTAAGTTAATTTTAATTTTTAGATGGCGTTAATCTGGTATTTGTTTGCCTCCAAAATTTATGTAAGTTATGTTTTTTTAATTACATTATAATTTTAAAATGATAGCTTATTAGCATCTATTCAATTTCTTATTTTTTTTGTTTAATGTGTCTGTTTGCTCTACGGGATAGTTAGATCCGCCATCCTTTGTCATTTATTTAAAAAATGGAAGGTATCGCGTCAGCCAAAGAGACTGAAAAAGGCTGATCATGAGTACTTAAGTTCAGTACATTTGTTATATAGAGTAAAAATTAAAAAGCGGTTCCGTCATAGAATTGAGCAGCGCTTGGGGTACGCATCGCGAAATTGATGTTTGAAGTGTGGCTGAATATTTAACGTTTGCATTTAGTTTTTATGCTATATTAAGATCTGCCCCTCGGCCTTTAACGTAGCGGCTTTTTTAAATCCATTGATTAAGGTATTTGGTCCCCTTCATAAGCCATTTTTTTGTTTTGTTCATTTTACTTAGCTAGTATGTGCTTTGATGATGCAATTCGCATGTCCTAAAACTTTTGTGAAATCCCTTATATTATAATAGCCTAGACCGAGTGAGTCTTTATTTTCTGTAATAATTTTTCGACGTAAGGCAGTTTTTCTTGGCGGCTTAAGCAATGAGGGGCATATCATGCAGTTAGTAACGTCTTTTTCTACAAATCCAAATTTGTGGATAAATTTCGTTAAGCATTTAAGTTGGTTTTTTTGATAGTAAAATATTCTTGTTAACTGAATTGAAAACTAATTTCTCAAAATATTTTACTAATCGTTGTTTTGTTGATAGCTTATTGGTGTCGCCGCTGTAATTTTTTTTTGGCTAATGGCTAAAATAGGTCTTGCGCTTTTTTTAGGTATAGGGATCATACTTTTGGCATGTCCTTTGATATATATTTGGGATAAAATTGCCTGTTAAGATGATTTCATATATGAGCATGAGTTTGTTTTTTAAAAGGGGTGGCTATATATGTTCGGCTGAGTAAGTTTGGATGGATGTGGAACTTTGGCGGATAGAAGTGAACATCAACATTTTTGTTTTTTTTAATCGGCTGCGATTACGCTTTTTTAGCCCATGCCGATACGGTGATGGGAAATAAAGAAAAAAATGAGATCTCGTAGTCTGGGAGAAATAGTTTCAATATGATGTTTGACAAAGGGGTTTGTCTCTCTTGTCTATCAAGATTTGCTTACCGACGTTTACGCGAAGTTTTATTTCTTAGTTCCGCGTCTGGCCGATTTTCCTTTTAATTTTGGTTTTGGTTTTATTTTGGTATGGTTTTTAAAATTTTTTCCTGTGCATTTTGTAAATTTTTTTGCAAGAGTTTTTTTTTTTTTGTTTTTATTTGGTTTGAATTTTTTGTAATTTTTATTGAATTAAACGCCGCAAGTGGGGACCTTCCGAGTCCCCTTTTTTGTTTTGCAATCCTGGAAATTTGGTTAAAGAAGGTAAAGTGGGTTTTTCCTCTTTCCCTTTTGGCCTTCTAAAAGAAATCTGCCTTTTAAAATTTTTGGTTTTTTTATTATATGTTTGTTTTTTTATATAACTTTGGGGTAGAGAAATATAAATTTTTGGGTTTTTTTTTTTAAAGTTTTCGGCAATGTATTTTTTTTAAAATAATGGTTTTTTTTTTGGGTTTGATAAGAGTTTAGCAAAGCTCTTTTGGTGGTTAGCCCCCATGGGGTTTTTTGGAAAATTTTCTTTTTTTTTTTTTAAGCACCAAGTTTTTTTTCGTTTTTAAACTTAGGGTCCAGTTCAATTTCGTCCCCCCGAAAAGCATTTTAAATTTAATAAATATTTTAACGAACGAGTTGAATTTTTTTTCGATGCCTATGTTCTCACTGTCACTATTATATGTCAATGACAAAGTCAATTATTTTCGCGAATTCATTTTTTTTATTTCTATGGTATATGTTGCCAAATCATAGCAATGTCCCCAAAATCTATAAGTTCTTGTGTATATCGAAAATGGGCTTCGTAGTGAAAAAAAAATTTTTTTTTGGAAGTTTTAAATTGATAAAAGCAAATTGTTTTGGCCCAAGGACAACTAAAGTGGGGGACGGATACCTCTTACAAATCTTTTTTAATTTAACTTTTATAAATTTAAGATAATTTAATAATACACCTTAATTAAAGGATTATATTTATAATAATCATATCATAATAACAATAATAATAAATAAAATAATAAATTAATATTAATAATAATTAAGAAATAAATCATAATAATAATAATAAATATAAAATAATAAAATAAAAATATAAGTAATAACTTAAATAATTAAATTTAAATAAATAATTTTAATAAATAAATAAATAATTTTATAATAAAATATAATTTTAAATTATTTTAAATTTAAATAAAATAAAAAATTATTTTTTAAATCAAAATAATTCAAATAAATAAAATAAATAAAGTAAATAATAATTAATTAATAATTAATATATAATAATTAATATATATAATATTATCAAAATAAATAATAATAATAACAATAATAAATAAAACAATAATAATAAAATATAAAATTAATAAATAAAAATAATAAATAAAATAATATAATAATAATTATAATAATAATATAATAAATAATAATAATATATAATATAATATATTATTCATTAATAAATAAAAATAAAAAAATAATAATATAAAACATTAATAATAAAAACTAAAATAATAAATAATAATAAATAATAAAATAATAAATAATAAAAATGATAAATATTTATATTAATTTATATTAAAAATAATAAATAAAAAATAATTAAATAATAATTTAATTAAATAATAAATTTAAATAAAATAATTAATAAAAATAATAAAAAAATAATAATAATTAATAAAATAATAAATAATAAGGAATAAGTTCAATAAATAATCATAAATATAATTATTAAAAATCAATATTTTAGTGAATAATAATAATTAATTAATTAAATCTCTAATTTTAAATTTCACAAGAAAGATAAAGAGAGAAGAAAAAAAGAAGAAGAAAAAAGAAAAGAAAAGAAGAAGAAGAAAGAAGACAAGAAAGTAAAATAAGAAAATATAAAGATCGAATAAAAAAAAGAAACAGGTGGGATGAAAGGAAGAAGAAAAGAAAGAAGAAGAAATTACATTTGACAGGAAGAAGAAGAAAGAAAAGAAAGAAAAGAAGAAGAAAAAAGAAATAATATAATAAAATTAAGTAATAATAAATAAATAAATAAATAATATAATTAATCATAAATAATAAAATAATAAATAATAATAATAATAATTGTTAAATAATAAAATCATAAAATTAAATTAATAATCAATTAATAAATAACAAATAATAAATAATAATTCTTAAAAAGAAATAATAACAATAATTAATATTATAAATAAATAATAATTATAATATGAAATAATTAATAATAATAATAAATAAAATAATAATTAATAAATTAAATAAATACAAATTAACCACCCTCATTACACTGTAAACTCTTTACTTCGCGCAAAACTCCACACCCGAAGATATCGCACTACTAGGTAAGAAATAATTTATAACAATTTTATAATAATAGCAGTAAGAGCTTATTAAATAAAGTTTTGGTTGAAGGCGCTATTTTTAGGATAATATTCTACCTTAAGCCAATATTAACACAATTTTTTAAAGAAGTTATTTTTTATACTAAAGGTTAAACAACAACCAAGGTAATTGGGGTGATTTTTTATTAATAAAAATTGCAATAAAAAATGGATGGGATGGGTTTTTAGTGGTACTTCTTTAGAAAAAAAATTAATTTCCTATTAAATAATGAAACCCAGACTTAATTAATAATAATAATTCTAATATAATTATAATAAATAAATAATAATAAATAAATAAAAATTAATAAATAAAAATTAATAATAGATAATTATTTATGAAAAATAAATAAATTAAATAATAATAATTAATATAAATAATAATAATAATTATAATATAATATTTATAAATAATAATAATAAATAATAATAAATAATAAAAACTAATTAATAAAATAATATAATAATAATATAATAATAATAATAAAAATAAATAATAAAGTGAATAATTAAATTACTTTTAATAGATTTTAATATAATAATTATAATAAATTTAAAGAAAAATAGAAGTGAGAAGATTTTAAAGAAACTGAAAAGCAAAGGGAAAAAATTTACAGGTAGGGAGATATGTTTTTTAATTTTATTAAAGGTTAGTTTTTTTACTTTATTAAATATTTATAAAAAATATTTAAAAAAATTGAAAATAAACATTTTTAAAAAATTTTAATTTAAGAAAATTTTATTTTTTATTCTTTTTATTTTAAAATTGGAGAGACGTTTTCTTCAATAAGGGATATAAAGACTCCCCCCCCCTTGTAAAAATTTTTAGAATAAAAAAATATTTCACATAAATTCCTTATACTCTAGGTCAAATAATAAGTTGGTAGCAGCTGGTGTTAAGCTTTTTTTTTTTTTTTTGCCCCCTCTAAAAAACGTTTTGGAATTTTCGGTTGTTTTTTTTTCCTGTGAAACTGGTAGTCAAATTTCCCTTTTTTCAAAAAGAAATTTTTTTCCCCCAAAAATTTTTTTGTTGAAAAATCCATGTTTTTATTTTTTTTTGAACTATTTGTCCGATATAAACAAATTCTCCCAAGATGTTTGTGTAGGCAAAAAATTGGGAGACTTTCCAAACTTGAAAATATTCCATAGAAAGGGGATCCAATTAAAAATATGCATATACCCCGGCCCAATTCTTTGGGGGCCCCCCCCCCTTTTTTTTTTTTTCCGATTTTTTTTTTTTTAAGTTTTTTTTTTGTTGCCTCAAAAGCGGGTTTGGGTTCCCCAATTTTTCGCCCATTAATACAAAATAAAAATATATAACATTAATAATTTAGAATAATAAATAATAAATTAAAAATTAATAATAATGATAAAAATTAAAATAATAATAATAATAATAACAAAGTAAATATATAAATTAATTAATTTAATATAAAATAAATAATAATAATAAATAAATTAATATTAAATAAAATAATTAATATAATGTAAAATAAGAAAAGAAAGAAAGAAAGAAAAAAGAAGAAAGAAGAAAAAAAGAAGAAGAAAGAAAGAAGAAGAAAGAAAGAAGAAAGAAAGAAAGAAGAAAGAAAAGAAAGAAGAAAAAGAAAGAAGTGAAGAGGAAAAGAATAAGAGAGAGAGAAAAAATGAAGAAAAGAAAAGAAATAGAAAGATAGAAAGAAAGAAAAAAAGAAAAAGAAGAAAAGAAAGAAAGAAAAAAAACTTAAAATAACTAAAGAACTAAAATAAATATTTATGAATAATATAAAATTAATAAATAATAAATATATTAGATATGATAACTAATAATACGATAATCAAATATAATAATTTAATAATATAAATAATAGCTTTTTTTCGTACATACAAATAATCGATAATAAATTCTAACAATAAAATAATTAATTAAATTAAAATATGATCCATCAATTAATAAGAAAAAAAAATAATAATAAATTTGTTAATAATTAATAAATAATTAATATATAATAATTAAAAATAAATAATAATAATAATAATAATTAATAATAATAATACGATATAAATATAAATAAAATTAAAATAATAATAATATTGTTATTGGAAAACTAATTCAGAATAAAGATGCTCCTAAACACTTTAGTTAAGGAAAGATTTATAAACTTTTCAAATAACAAAAATGCTTACTACCTATTTTCTGTATCAACTTAATAAAAACAATCATTCATAATAGCAAAGTAAGCTTTTTTATAAGTTTTTTGGGTTAAGCTATTTTTAAGGGATAATCAATTTCTTACTTAAGCCACTCACTCCTCTTAACAAATTTTTAAGAAAAGTATTTTTAATACCTAAGGTTTTTTACAAACAACAAGGTAAAAATGGTGGGGGATTTTTAAATATTATATTCGATCATGGGAAAAATGAAAAAATGTTTTTAGTTGTAAAACTAAAAAAATTAAATTTTTTTTCGAAATAATAAAAAAAACCCAAAAAAAAACTAATAAATAAATAAATCGAATAAAGAAGAGGAAGGAAAAATAATAAATTAATAAAAATAATAATAATCATATAATAAATAATAAATATATAATAATTCATAATAAATACTTATTTAATAATTGTAATAAAATTACTGATTGATATTGCATCTTACCTTATAAGAAACAAGGAAGCAAAAAGGTAATATGGTATTATGGTATTAGTATGGAATCAAGAAATCAGTAAAATTTTAGTTTTAAATTTGAAAAATTTTAAATATTTATAAACAAAAATCAAATTATAAGTAAAATTTGAAACAATTTATTTTTAAAGATAGGAAAATTTTTCCCCCCGCTATCCTTCTCCTTGAAATAAAAAGAAAAAAAACGGTTTATTTTAAAAAAGGGGTTAAAATAACTTCCCCCCCTTAAACAAAATTTTTTAGTATAAAAAAAATCTTTCTTTTAAAAAATTGGCCCCCCTAATAATAATTAATAATAAATCAATAAATTTAATAATAAATAATTAATGAATTAAAACTAATCTAAATAATCAATAATAACAATAACAGATAATAATAATAAGAAAACAAATAATAATTAAAATTCATAATAATTAAAATATAAATAATAATAAATAAAAATTCAAAAAAAAAATAATAAATAAACAATGATAAATACAATAAATTTATAATAAATCCTATGATTATCAATAAATAAATAAACGGTTTTTTTTTAAAAAAAAGGGTACTCCCGAATTTAAACCAAAAATTTTTTTTTTTTTTTTAAAGATAAGTAAAAGATAAGTTTATAGTTTATTGCTTCAAAATTAAAAATTATAATAAAAATCCATTTTTAAAAATAATAATAATAATAAATAATTAAATAATATAATAATAAATAAATAATAATATTATTATATAATAAATAAATAAAAAAAATAAAATATATAGAGGTGCGTAATGCTAATTAATTTTGAAAGAAATGTAGGAAATTTACAGGAAATAGACTTCATACAAAATTATGAACAGTCATAATTTAATAATAATAATAATAAAAATAAATAAATAAAATAATATAATATAATATAATAAATAATAATAACAATAATTATAATTATAAATAAATAAAAAATAATTAATCTCAAGCAATTCAAATATCAATTAATAAATAAATAAAATTTAAATAAATTAGAGAAAATATAATAATAAAAAATTAAATATAAATAATAATATAAATAAATAAATAAATAAAATAAAAAATAATAATAAATAATAATTAGAAATAAATAATAATAATTAAAAATAAATAATTAAATAAATAAAAAGATAAATAATTATATAGTAATAATAAAAATTAAATAAATAATAATAATTAATTAATAATATCTCACATCATGCCCACTCTTTTCAAAAATTTTTTAATTTTTTTTCCCCAAAACATGGGGATTTTTTTCATTTTGAAAAACTTTTCCCCCCCAAAATAATTAAAGTACATTTTTTTTTTGGGTCCCCTCTTTCATTTCGAATGATTTGCCATATAAGAGTGCCACTTTTGCTTTTTTTTTGTATCTTTTTTTTTCGATTAAACGGAAATCTAGAAAACAAATCCCTTTTCCAATACTAACTTTCCCCCAAAAATATCAAATGTTTTTCGATGTTTCAAACAAACTTTTGAAAAATACAAAGAAATTAAAAAAATGAATCAGAAGAACTCATCCACCCCGCTTTTTTTTTTTTTCTCCCGTTGTTGGTTTATTAACAAAAATAAATGAAATTTTATAATTCTTTTTTTGGAATACTTTTTTTTTCCAAAATACTTCGTAGTAATGTTTTTTTTTTTTTTCAAATGAATCGTATTGTGTTTTTTAAAGCTTTTTTAAAGTTAACAAGCGTTTAAAATTGCAAGATTAAATGTACATAATAAATTAATATATATTTTTTTAACCACATAATATATATTATAATATAATACGTATATAATAATATTTAAATAAATATTATTAGTATCTATATATAATAATATTAAAATATTTCTTATATCATATATATATATATATATTTATAATATTAAATTTAATATGATAATAAGATATCATTTATTTCTTTGTCATATTTATAATATATATATATATTATTATCATATAATATAAATATATTAATAATAAATTTTATCCTTGTTTTGTTGTGTATGTGTAAGTATGAGCTTAAAATTAATATATATATATATAATATACTAATATAAAATATTATTAATATAATTAATTATATAAAAATAAATATATTATAATTTATTATTAATTGATTATATAAGTTATTATATATATACTATATATATAATATTAATATAATATATATTATTTATATAATATATATAATAATAATATATAAATAAATATATATATATAATAATATATTTATATATATATAATTATATATATAATATTATATATTTATAATTATTTATATAATATATATATAATTATATATAATTTATAAAATATAATATATTAATAAATATTCAGATTAATCTGAATATTTAAAAAAATTAATATATATAAAATTTATAAATATTTATAATTTAATAATATATATATAAATAATATTGGAATTAGGTTTGTCGCTCGGTGCTTTTGAAAGGGTTGCCCTTTTTCGTGGGTGGCTTTTTGGTCTTCGCTCTCCTATCTGTTGTGTTTTGAAATTTTTATCGTGTGGTTTTTTAATAATTTTATTTTTTTTTTAATTGTCAATCCATTCAATTTTTTAAAAATTTAAATGGTGCTGTCAATGTGTTTTTTGGTGTTTAGTTGGGGTTTTCCATTGCCTTTTTTTTAAATAATTTTTTTTTTTTAAAACGTCCTCTATCATTTTTTTAATATAATTTAACATAAATTGGGGAAAATTATAATAAATACTTATTTAATCCCTATCCCCTGGAAAAACCTTTTTTTTTAAGACTAAAAAGTTTTTTGATTTTTTTTAATTTTTTTTTTTAATTTTTCCTTTTTTTCTTTTTTTTAAAATGATAAAACCTAATAAAGAATATGGAAATTTTTTGGATTATTTGGCCCCCCTTTTTTTTAAAATCCATAAAATATGGTTTTTTTTAAAATTTTTATAAATTTTTTTATGGTTTTTTTTTTAAATGGCAGGCCTTTTCCGCATCCACCGGTTTTGTGGGGGTAACTTGTTTAAAAATTTTAAGCTTTTTTCTTTTTTTAATCAATTTTTGTTTTTTTTTTTTTAAAGTTTATTTTTGCATGGGGCGATCCTCCAGTGAAGATAGTGTGGCTTGTTTGGTGTTTTTTGTGTGTGTGTTGGTAGAATTTTAATATGGTCTTTTAGTTTTTTTAGTGGTGGTTAAAAGAATTTATTTGCTGGTGTTTTTTTTGGTTGGGGGGCGGAGAAGTTGAAACGAAAGTTTTTAGATTTTGTAATAATTTTTTTTTTTTAGTTTTTTTTTAAAAAAGGTTGTGTGAGAAAAATTTTTTTTTTGGGGGTGGGGGGTGGTTTTTTTTTTTTAACTCTAAAGATTTTTTTTTTCACATTTTTTTCTTGGGTAAATAAAAGTCAACCTGGGGGGGTTTTTTTTTTTTAATAATTTTGTTTTTTTCCCTTATTTCTTACTAAAAGAATGTCCTTTAAAGGTTTTCCCAAAAATAAATTTTTAGATTTTTTTTTAAAAAAACTTTTTTCTTTAAAAAATTTGGGTTTTTTTTTTTTTTTTTTTTTTTTTTTTTTTTTTTTTTTTTTTTTTTTTTTTTTTTTTTTGTCCCCTTTTGGGTATTTAGTCTGTTTTGCCCGCTTTTTTGTTTTGGGGCCCTTTGTGGCTTTTGTGTGGGGGTGGGGTGCCGTTTGGTAGGAAATGGCAAAAAAAATAAATAAAGGTTTTTTTTTTTGGGGCCCTTCACGGCCGTTGGGGGGGACTTTTTTTCTATCGACCCCCTTTTATCAACCATCCCCACGGCCTTTTTAAAATCCTAACTTTTTTGGCCCTCTGTGGAAATAAAAAATCCAACCTCTTTCCTAAACTTTTTTAACCCTAAACTTTTTCTTTTTTTTGCCCCCCTCCTTTGTCTGAAACTTCAGAAATGGGGGCTATAGAATTCCCCCCCCCCATTCCCTCCTATAACTGCTCGTTTTTAATGTGTATCTTAACTATAGTAATATAATTATATTAAATTAATATTATAATATAATATATAATAATATATTTAATATATATTTAATATATATTATTAATATAATTATATATAATATTATTATATATAATATTATATATATATAATATATATAATTATTTATAAATTATATTATATATAATTAAATATAAAATATTTAATATGTAAAGAATAATATATTAATATATATATATATATAAATTGTTTTTAAAAGAACTTAAGGAAAGTTTGGGGGTTTTTTTCTTTTTTCGTCTGAAGGGTGGGAGTATGTGCCTTATCTTTATAAATAAAAACCATAAAACCACTCCCTGTAACAAACGTCCCCCCTCGGAGAATCCTTTCCGAAAATCTTCCCGCTAACTTCTCCGGGGATTGTTTTTTCTTAAATGGCTCCAAAATTCTTTTTTTTCTTCCTTCCTACCCTACAATAAAATTCCCCCTTGGGTGGGCTTTTCCTTTTTTCCTACTGTTTTCTCGACCCTAAAACCAGAAAACAAGAAATTTTTAACGGGCCCTTTTTTTTTTTTTGAATATCCCTTTACTACCTTACCTCAAACGAAGGACACCCTTTCATTAAATCCTTTCCCCCCAATCCTCGATATAATCAACTATGGAGGGTCTATTCTGCTTTGATGACCCCTCGTGAAAAATATGTAGTAAGGGCAAGAAGAAAAGTTTTCTCCAAGATGTATGAAAAGCAAAACAACCACTGCAAATGGGGTTTTTTTGGGGTCCTTCTCAATTCACTTCTGATTTTTTAGTGTGGGGGGAAGGAGGCCGAATCCAATTCCTCAGCATTCTCCAAAGATCCTTTTTTGGAAGCAAACTAAAAATTAAAAGAACCCAAACAACAACCATTTCCGGATCGGGTCCTTCCAAAAACCAATTTCCCCTTTGAACCACAAACTTGGGATACGTGGCATTTATAATGGTTTTCTACCTACTAGTCGCATAACTCTCTTGTTTATAATACACAACCCACTTTTTTCGCTCCTTAATCTTTGTTTTAAAAAGAATTAAATTTCACACAACCTTTTAATATTCTTTTCTTCAATTTTTTTAATAACTTTTTTCCTACTAAAAATACCTTTGAATAAACTTTTCCTTATGCGTTTTTTTTTTTTCCCATTTGGCACTTTGGGATCGGGCGCCCGATGGGGGGGGGGGCCTTGGGGCCGTCCCCCGCCTTTTTTTTTCTTAAACGCTAAGCTTATAATTGAATTGACTTTTGCTTTTTTTGTACTCCTTGGGGTGACGCCTTTTTTCGGCTTTTCCCCTTTGGCCGATAAGGGGTTGGGGGAAGCTTTTGTTTACAATCGTTTGCGAAAAATGGAGATGAGGGCAAGGTTCTAAAAATTTCCCTTTCCTTTCCCGACCTTAAAATCTTTTCTCCCTCTCAATTAATCCAATGGGTTTTTTTTCGATTCCGGTGGGCTTGCCCTGCCTCCTCTGGCCCAAATTTTCAAGCCCCTAGAGACCAAAAGTTGCCCGGGGGTAAAAAATCCCGGGGGGTTGGGAAAAAAATCTCCCCTCGTTCCTAAATATGCAAAAACTCCTTGGGGGCTTAAATTTTTTTCCCAAAATTTCAAGCTCCTAGAAAAAAAATACGTTTTTGTAAGGGAATCACTCTCTTCGTCGAAGCCCAACGGCGGGGCCTTTTTCATCAAAAACGAAAGGTTTGCGGGGCCCTTAAACCTCCCCCCTTTGGTTTTTTCCTTTCTTTAAACCCTGTAAAATTTTCTTTTCCTGGGGCTTTTCTTTTTTTTGGCCACCAAAAAAATTAAAATCCTACTTTTAAAACAAACTTTTCTTGTAAACTCCTGTCCCCCTTTTTTTCCCTCCTCCTTTTTTTTATTCCGGATTTCTTGAATTGGGTTTTTTCCTGGGTTTTTTGCTAATTTCCCCCTCCCAAAACTCGAAAAAGGGCTAAATCTCTTCGGCCCTCCCTAAATTTTTTCCCCGCCTCTAAACCTCTCAAACCCTAGATGAAATTCTGGCCATTTTTTCCCCCTTTCAGATCCCTTCCTCCCTTCTTCTTTTCTCTAGGTGTCCCCCCTAATGTCCATATCTGCCCTGTTTTTGAAATTAAAAACAATTTGATTCGGGTTGGCCATGGGTTTATTTCCTTGAAAAAATCCTTATGAAAAATCGTTTAAGGGGAAAGGCCGGGCCGGGCCCCCGGGAATTTGGAAACATTCTCCCCGAAAAGTTTTTTTTGAGGGAAAAGTGGTTGCCTTTTCGTGCTTTTTACCCCGCCCCCTCGTTTCATAATCTATTTTCCTCTAATTGTTTCCCCCCCCCTTCAATACTAATAACTTTTCCCCGCCCTCAAAAGTGTTTGGAAAGCACGCCCAACCAAATGTTTTTCCCAACTGGTTTTTCTCCGAAAAAAAAAGGAAAAAGCCCGCTCTTTGAAAATCCGCCCCTTCTAAACGGTGGGTAAAATCGCCCCTTAAGCTTTCTCCCCACTTTGTTAATGTCTTTTTATCTAAAAGAATTTTTTTTTTTGAAACCCTAAACCCTCGAAACTCCTTCGCGCTTTTTCCCCTTTAGCCCATTCTGGAAAAAGTTTCCCTCCATTCCACCTTCCCCTTTCCCGCAACGCCCAGTAAAGGGCTTTTCGGCGCCCGTTTTCGAAGGTCCTACCTGGCGGGAAATATTAACCTTTTCCCCTAAATCTAACCATGATTTCTTAAATGGGGTTTTTTTTTCCAAAACCTCAGGAAAAATTTTAAAAAACGTTGAGAAAACTTTTTTTGCCCCGTGGTGGGGCCGCTTTGACCAATAAATATTCCCAAGGAACATTTGACCGGGGTTTTTTTATGGCAAAATAGGCCGTCCCCACTGGCTCCCTCCAAGCTTTCCCCCCCACTCCTTTTGGGGGGTTTTTTCCCTCATTCCCTCTTTTGCTTTCTTTAATTTGTTCCCTAAAGTTTTTTTTTTTTTCCCCCCCCTTTTTTTCCAAATCGCTCAATATCGGCTACTTATTGGCTGTTTTTGATGGGGCGACTTTTTCTTTCTTTCTCCTCTTTTTTTTTTTCTGGGTCTAATAGTGGGGTTTTGGTGTTTTTTCCCCCCTTCAAGGGTTTTTTTCCCTTTGTCCCCCCCCCCTTTAATCTCCGCCCTACCTTTATTCCCCTCTATATACTTTTTTCAATTAAGAATCTTTTTCCTCCATACTCTGCAGCATTCTTAAACTCTTATCCACTCGTATCAACCGAATGAAACCTCGGACCCCCTTCCATTCCTTTCCAAACTCAATTTTTTTCAATTCCCCCTGCTTTCCCTCCTTTTTTACCTTTTTCTAGAATTTTGGGAAAACTGAAGCCATTCGATGGCGTATTCCTCCTGCTTGAAAACCTTTGGCAAAATTTTAAGAATTTCCGGGTGGGGGGGTCTCAACCTTGTGAACCCGCTTTGTGGGGAAAAAAATTGTCAAATTTAATTTTAAAAACAACCCACTTTCTCTTCCCCTCCTTCTTCTTTACAGACCACCATGATCTTACCTTCTAACTTCCCCTATCTCTTTCGACGGTTCTCTGCTCGTCCCCCTCTCCTCCTGTTTTTTTGAACATAATAAACCCATCTTCCGCCTTAAAACAATAAAAACAAAAAAAAATGGTTGTGGAAAAAACCCCTTACACTCCACAATGGGGGTTTTGCTTAGGCGGGGGCCCCTCCAAGGGAAAACTGGGAAGTTTTCCGGGGTTTTTAAGCCCTTGCGAAAGACTTTTTTTTTTTTCCTGCTTTTCTCTGTTTTGCTCCACCCTAAAAATCCATGGGGCCCGCCCTCAATCCGCCCCCTTTGTAATAGAAAAGTACTGGGGGCCCCTTTCCCTATAATCTACTGGGGGGCTCTGGTTTTTTCCCAAAACCCGGCCCCTTTTTGGATCAGGGGTCCCGAGGGTTTTACAGCCAAACAAAGGGGGCCCCTTAAAATTAAAGCCCTTGTTTTTTCCCTGCAATACTTTTTCCCCCCCCCCCAGTTTTTTGCCTAACTTGACCCCTCCCCTATCTTTTTTTTGGCGGAGGCGATTTTTGTTGGGTTGGCCTTTTATCCCTTTCTTTTTTTCTATAAAGGTACCGCAGCGGGGCCTAGGGTTGGGGCCTTCCCGAGGGAAACTTATCACTCCGGGTAAACTCAGCCCAAAACAAACTTTAAAAGCGACGGGCCCCTTTCCGTAAAAAGCAAAAAACTAAGGGGTTGGCCTTTGTTTTGGGGGGGGGTCGGCCCCGCAAATGGAAAAGTTTTTTTTTTTTTTTGGGGGGGGGTGGGGGGGGGTTTTATTATTGGGTTAAAAATTCCCCCAGGCTTGTTTTGCCGTGGGTGGGGCTTGTTTCCTATCTGTTTCCTGCGGCAGGCTCCTCTTGTTTTTGTGATTAATTCTTCTTGCGATCGCATCTCCTGTGTTTCCCCTGCTCCTTGAATTTTAAAAAATCCTCTCCTCAACCTTTTTTAAAAGCCTGCCCCCCATTCTTTTGGTTGGCCCCTTCATCCCTTCCCCGTAGTTTTTTTTTTTTGCGTTTTAGTTTTTTGATCGAAATAAAACCTGGATTTTGTGTGCAGAAACCACCCCCCTCCCTTGAATAGCGCCTTCCTTGCCAGTGGGAAGTGTGGGTGGTTGAAAAACCAAACTGTAAAAAATTATATAAAAAAAAAAATAATAAATATATTTATATATTTTATATATAATTAATATATAGAATTATATTATTATATAATATATATATATATATATAATATTATATAGATACATATATTTATAATTATATTTAATATAAATATATATTATATTATAATAATAAAATTATTATATATATATTATTATATAATAATATATTAAAATTATATATAATAATGGCTTTTTTTTAAATTTTATTCTACGTATTTATGAATAATAATTATATAATATTAATATTATATTTTTATTATTATTTTATAATTCATTTTATTGTATTTATATATTTTATTATGTATATATAGAAATACATATAAGATATAAGCTTACAAAATCCTGTAAAGTTATAAAGCCCTTTAATGGTAATAATTTAAAAAATTTATTAAATAAAAAAATAAAAAATTTTTTACCTTTGAATGAAAAGTCGAATCATCATGTTTTTTTCAAGTTTTTTTTATAGAATGGAAAAAAAACAAATAACCAAAAAAAATTAAGGGTCCTATCTCCTATTAAAAAACTATGCAAAGTCATTTAAATATAAATATATAAAAATATATATATTAATAATATATTAATATATATATATTAATAAATATATTATATATATATAATAATTATAATTATAAAAATATTATATAATAATTATTTAATTATAAAAATAAATCTGTCATATAAACATTTTTTTTAAATATATATATCATAATTATTTAATTGTGAAACAAATTTTACAAAAAAAAAAGCCCTATCCGAAAAAGTTTTTTTTGCAATAGTTTATTGAAAAAATAGTTTTTTTTTCAGGAGATATTTGGGTAATTTGGGGTAAAAAACCTTATTCGAATAAAAGGTTTTCCTTCAAATCACCTTAAATGTATTTATCTATAATTAATATATAATATATATATATATAACATCAAATATATACATATATTAATAAAAAAATAATCACATTTAATTATTATTATATACAATATATTTTGTGATATATATTAATAATTATTAATATATTTATTATAATATATATATATTTATATATAATATAATATAATATTATTTAATTAATTTATTGGGGGTTTTTTTTTTCCAAGGAATTGCCCCCCCCTATCACAACCTCATCCTTTGGAAAATAAGCAAATCTTTAAGCTCCCATTATACCAAGAGGAAAAAAATGACAGAGTTGGTTTTTTTTTAAAACATTATACCTTTAATAAAAAATGGCTTGGGACAAAGGGGGAAAAAAAATTATCTTGCCCCTTTCTTGAGATTTGACTTTTTTTCGATATAGTTCCCTCAACAACCCCCCAAAACCTCAGAATTATAATTCCGACAAAAATTGTAAAATAAAATTTAAAACAGTTTGGTAAAAAATAAAATTAACAAAAAATTGCAACTGATAGCGGAAACCAATAATCAAAAATAAATAGGAAAGATTATTTACGAACATCCTTTTTCCCGGTTTTTTTATTTGTTCCCCCCCCCCAAAAAACGTGGGGGGGGGTTTTTTCTTCTTTAAAAAAAAATAAAAATTACAATAATTTTTTAATGTTAAAGCTCTTACTAAAAAAAATTTTTCCGAGAATAATATCGTCATTTAAGAACTGTTTCTAATGAAACTACTCTCTCAATTTTCCTGGGTTTTTTTTGTAAAAAAACTGCCAACGAAAAGTTTAAAAAATTTTTCCAATTTTTAAAACTTACTTTTTTAATGTTTTTTTTTAATCCTTTTTTATCATTTCCCATGGAAATAAATTTCCAAACGCAGCCTCAAAAATTTTTTTTTTTCCCTAAATTTTTTTTTTATTTTTTTTTCTTTAGGGTCAGTACAATTGGGGAAGGAAAGAATAAATACTTAATAAATTTATTTTTCTTAAATATAATTTACTTTTGTCCTTTTTTTAAAATTTTGGATATATAACTAAAAAATCCTTTTTGGGGTTGGGAAACCCTTCAATTTATTTTTTTTTAACCTCCTTTTTTTTTTTTTTTTAAAATGGTTTTTCAATGAAAAGAGATCAATATTAATATATTATTAAAATATATTATTATTATTATATAATTATTATAATAATTATTATCTATTATATATATTTAAATATATTATATATATTATAATTAATAAAATATATTAATATATAAATATATTATTAAATATATTTAATTTAATAAAATTTAAATTAAATTATATATTTAATAAATATATATAATAAATAAATATTATATATATATTCGATATATATATTTAATAAATAATTATATATATATAAATAATTATTTATATATATATAATGATATCTTATTATATATATTTTAATATATATAATATATTATATATATATAAGTATAATAATATAATATTATATAATTATTATAAAATATTTATTATTTTTTTGCCTTAAATTTTCCTGGGATAATTGGTAAAAGTTTTAAATAAAAACGCAAAACTTCTGGGGTCCCCCATTCCTTTAAAAAAATTGGAAAAATTAAGGGTTTTTTTTTATCCCTTTAATGAAAGAGTTTTTATTCCAAACTTTATAAAACATGCTAATTTTTTAAATTTTTTTAAAATTTTTAAATCATCCCTGTTTTTTAAATTTACGGAATATATTTTAACAACACCATGGGGCATACAAATCCCGATAAGAGCGTAACAAAATCTCAATTTGCCCCCCCCCTGCCAAGGGCCCCTGGGGTTCCCCGAATCTTTTCTTTTTCCTTTCCCCTGTTTCAAAAAATCAGGTTTTTAAACGAAAAAACTAACCTTAATAAGTAAAGTTTTTCCCCCCCCTTTCCTATACATAAGGGCCAAAAAACCCCCAATGGAAAAATAATGAATTTTTTAATTTTTTTAATAATAAATCTACCACCGCCACCCCCATGAGAATAACATGAGAATAACATGAAAAATAACCAATCCCCTATTTTAGAATCTTTTTATTGGCCAAAATTTTTTTTCCCTTTTCCATTCAATATCTAAATTATCACTTTTAAAACCTTAGAAAAACAAACGTTTATTATCCCAAATAATTTTGTCGGTTTAAAAAAAGATTGCCCCCCAAAACATTGGGAAAATGGTGCCCTAAAAAAAGTTTTTAACCATTTTTTTTTTTTTTTTCCAGTTTTTTGTTAATGGTTACCGTCAATTTGTAAGAAGAACTTTATACTTTTTTCCAAAGTTTTTTTTAGTTGGGCGGCCCCGAAACAAACGGAAAAATATTTATTTCGAAAAAAGTTAAAAAACCTTTATAGCTGAAAAATTCCTTTTTTTTTTTGGGAAAGAATAAGATTTTTTTTTAATATTTTCATGTGAATTATTTTTTAAAACCTTTTTTTTTTTTTTGTAGCAAACGCTACAACTTTTTAAGGCCAAACATTTTCCTGGGTTTTAAAACAAATTGTTTCCCCGTTTTTGGGAATGAAGTTTTTTTTTTTTTCTGAAACAGAAAAATAAATGAAATTCCGCATTTTAAGAC
>JABUQX010035348.1:0-40075 GCA_015478945.1 Trachelipus rathkii
TAGTTACGCAACTTATGCTATGAGGTCGTAGGTATCCCTCGCTACTTACTTTTGCCGACGGTATACGTGAGACGCTTACGTGCTTGGCCTACTTACGGTTTCTCAATTATTAACTAAGGGGAAGACGTATCATATATTAGCTCTGTCTATTGATGTAGGTGTAGAAATAGGTATATTGAAATGCACTCAATATTGAGCTTGAGATAGGCCTTAAATAATTCTATATAATACAAAGTTGAGTAGTATAATATCATACTATGTACTATTAGAAGAGCTAATACTAATGTTTAGAGGCTCAAATTTATATTAAGTAAGGCTAATGGTCAATAGTATGAGGTCTTACAAAATGTTGAGGTGAGCAATTTCGAGGCATCAAAAAATGGAGTCATGATCGCGGCATGTATACAATAGGTGCATAATAGTTTTGTGAGGTGATAGTGAAGTAGTAAAGTGCTTATTAATGGCCAAGTGTAAGGTTACTATGTTAGGTAAACGTGCTTTTATATAAGTGTTCAATAGTGTGAGCTAGTTATATGTATTATATATAAGCTGAGTAATATAGTAAATGTCTTGTGAGTGTGAGTTGTAGTGAATATTAATTGTAGTCTAGTTAAAGTTATCTATGGCGAAATGTAGTAATAGTGTATTATAAGTGTTACGTAATAATAGGATATGATATATAGTTCATGAAGAGTGAAATTATGTGGTTAAGTAACGTATTCATAGTATGTAGTGTGTCATTAATAAGTGACATATAGTGTGTATATACTATTGACCATATAGAGTAGCATTGTGAAGAATGTAGTAGTATAGTGTGTTGTGTGTGTGTTAGGTATGTGTCGAGTATGCGAGTGTATATATGATACTTATGTGTTCGCGTATGTACATACTAAGTAGACTTATGGTGATTATGTGAGTGTGTTGTAAAGTTTGTTCATTGTATAAAATGGAGCAGTCTGTTAATCAATTACATATAATCTTTTTTTACGATTATAAAAAAAATTAATTTATATGAAATATAATTTAAATAATAATTTCAATTAAAATATCAATTAATTTACGATATATGCTCTAATATAAATTTATAAAATAATTAATTGGAGATTAATAAATATAAAACAAAATACTAAGTATCATTTAAATTTTAATGGTATATAAAAGTTAATACCAAAAATCTAGGGAATATTAGTTACTCATATATTATATATATACTTCTATAAACTAATAGGTACTTATTAAATGTAGTTATAGTAGAAATATACAGACTAAACTCATTAAGTCAGGAAGCCTCCTAAGTCTAATATTGTAACTATAATATCAATCCAATACGAGATCCGGGAAATGGGACTTATAATATACAAGGGGTTAAGTATGCACCCAATTAGGATTAGGGCTTATTCTCACTATAGGAGCAACCATGGGGTATTTGAGCTAGAAAGTAGCTTGAAAAAAATGAGTGTCAATATTTAGCAGTCGGTGTGAGCACTATAAATGGTAATACTATACTACACTTAGGCACTATTTTACGATGTGGCCACTCACTTGGCGACTTCTATTGGACAGTTTGCAACATATTGTGCACAATATTTGAAGTAAAAAGACTTAAAATTTATTTTTATGTCATAGTTGAGCACTTAAAAGTTAAGCGCATATCAGCCATACACGCACACACGGACTCACACACTGGCTCACACCCATGAGGACAGTATCATAATTCAGAACTCTATTGAGCAATCGGTCACTGTTTATCATAGTTATGAACACTTTCATGTTCCTCTTAAGCATTAAGTCTCTCAGCGAGACCTCATAGAATCACGGGCAGAAGAAACTATATAATCTACATATGAAACTGTCGATACAAAGACTCCTCCGAGATTATCCAACACACCGATACACATTAACGCCTATAGTAATATATCAAGCGCGAAACCAGAATATCCAAAGATCTGGAGATAGTTGAATCCACTATAAGTAATCCTGTCGAAGCAGCTCATCAAAAGAACGCTGAACCAAACAAAGCACACTTCTTAAGAATACCTTCCTTTAGTTAGAGAATGAAGAGAGAAGGAAGAGAGATCAAGCGAGAGAGACAGAGGGAGAGAGAGTTGAGAGGACTCAGCAATAGATATATGTTTATTAGAACACTCCACAATCTTTAGGAGATCGTTACGCATACATCAAAGGTGGAGGACATCAAAGCAGAGGAGTCTTTGAAGGATTCGGGGAACTCAAAAAGCTTGTTGGAGAGACTATAAATGTCTGCGCAGGGCAAAATCAAGATGCTCGAGGGCATTAAAGTTGAGGAGGTGAATCAATACATAAGTAGTAGGGCGCAACAACAATAAAGAATATGAGAGCAATAGTCTATGATCTGAGTGTAAAAAAGGTCCGCACAGAGAATATACCAAAATGAGGAGTAGAACCTGAGAACTGACTTTGAAATTATTTGGAGATAACTTACCTAAAACTCAATCCCCTGAAGACCCAAAGGTTGGCAGTAGATGTATTAAGTAGACTAGGTGATTAGGTGTGGCTATGTGTTGAGTATGGGTTAAAGGCATGTGGAGTGTCATGGGTGTAGCTAGGTATGTAAGTCCTATCAAGTAATACTATCAAAAAACTGATAGTAGGCTAAGTACTACAAATGAGGCGCCAAACATTAGGTATGGAGGTACTAAAATTGATTTCCACATGACCTCATTGAAGGTCATAGAATTAAGCGGCAGGTAGATCCGCAGTCTAGGTTCAGGCTAGATTAAGGGGCAGGTTAGCTAGGTTAAATGAGTGTTCACGCTATAGGTGAAGGCTAGGATGGAGGCTAGGTGTATAGGAGTGTATAGGTCTATGTGGTATGACGTGCTAGATTAGGGCAGCATTATATCGGAGCCAACACCACCATAAGCATAATAAATATATATAGTATTTATATATTACACTTATAATATATATAAATTATATAGTATATATAATTATATTAATATATATATATATATAATTATATATCTATATATATATATATAGCTACTATACTAATAATATATTATAATATATATAGATATATATATATAGTATATATATATCCGAAGTATATATATATATACGTATATATCTATATATTCAAGGCCTATATATTTATATATAGGTATATATTTACACGCTAGTATACGTTAACTTATATTGTTTATAGTTAATCATTTATTATTTATTCTTATATTTTTTTTTAATATTATATTTCAAGTAAAACACAGGAAAAAGTAAATTACACGCCTTGAAAAAAACGGTACAAGTAGAGCTTTATAACTCGGAATCTGGGGTTTTCAAATGAAGTAAATACTTTGTAATAATTTTGATATAACGTGTAGAATCACTATATTTGCATAAAGACTAGATCCAGAGTAATGTAAATTAACTATTGATGCAATGAACAATGTTTTTTAAACAATATAATAATAATGAGCATTAATATTAATATTTTAATAATAATAATAATCAGCCACTACTGTATATATTGATATTGATATTGATAATTATAATAATAATAAATCAATAAATAATAATAAAAATAATAATAGCCAAATATTAAATATTATCATAATATAATAATATAATACCAATAATAATATAATAATATTGATTCTATTGAGATATTTACGTTGAATAATAATAATAATCAATAGTAATATCTTTTTAAGCATATCAAAATGAATAATAAAAATAATCAAAGATATGAAATAATAATCAATAATAATTAATATATTTGTAACAAAATATTTAAATTTTTCTTTAATGAATTATATTGTTTGTTTATTTTATGTAATTGAAATACAAAGCGTTAAATAAATTTAACTTAAGAAAATTATATTAATTTTATATGCTAATTCTGTTTTTTGTATTGTTAGTATAACTTTATCTAGTGATAAATTTTATGTAATATAGTTTTTATGTCATGCTGAAATAATAAATATCTGCCTTAATAATGTAATCGTGGAAAGAATCATTAAAAAAATCAATTGTGTAAAATCGATATCTCTTATCCTAAATTTCGAGGAAATCAATTAATCAAAAATACTTTTATTTTTTAATAAAAATAATATGACTATAATATTTTCACTTACTGGAAATAGATTTAAAATTCATTTTTATTTAATGTTATTCTATTATATCTTCTACAGGTTTTTTGTGTTGTTGGATATGGATTTTATTGATCTGGTAGGATGTAATAAAGACTAAAAGGAAATCAGCGTACATTTATTCAACTTACAGATGGGTAGATTTTGACGGACATACCAGTGGTTTCCGGACAATCCCTGGTCATGAAGAGAAATCTCCACACGCTTCGCTTGCCAGGACCATTGAGGTCGTAATTCTCCTTCCATTTGTAGTGGCGTCTTCGCTTTAGCTCCGAGTAGAGGCTTTGTTCCGACTACCAAAGATAAAGGCCCGTAAGGGACGGATGAGGGATTCGCTTACACTACCTGGCAATTATTTCTGAGATCGCAAGGCCGAGCAACTTTCCAATATCTCTCTTTCCTTCCAAGACGGTCAAGATGTGTGACAGACCTATCAATCCAACCTTCATTTGAGAGGGAAAACCTCGATAAATCTAAACCAGACTTGTGAGTACAATTAAAAATAAAGAATAATTTACAGCAAAATAGATTTAACATTAAATATAAGTAACATTTAGAATAGAACATTTATATACAAGTAGGCATACTGAATGAATAAAATCGATTAGATTCTAACCCATACTAACTTATTCTATTTTAATATAGGAGGTGGTGGTGCGATATAATAACTAAATACACAAAAAAGTTTTTTTTTTTATCTATATCTATAGAAAGCAAGTGTTATGCTTTACTAACAGCTAACATTGCTTTAAAGAGCGCAATAAAAGCTTTAACGAGTAGGCGACAGCGATAACAAGTCAGCCAATAAAACCGGCCAGTAGATAATAGTCAAGATGAAAAAGCCCTTCATTTTTATTTTTATTTTGTAAATATAATGAGACATAAATAAACGAGAATTTATTAAAGAGAGAACGAGTGATGATTGTAATACAAAAAATTTTTACTTATATAATTTTCAAAATATATATAAAATGATGAGACATTTTTTGAGAAAAAGTGAAAAACTATGTTTTGACATCTCTATTGTTTGTTTTTAATTTTTTTTTTTTTTTTTTAATAAAAGGCAAAATTAATCATCAAAAAAAAATGAGGTCGTTGCATGTGTATCGTTTCTCATTGTATAAGTCCAAGTCTGGGAAACGACTTTTTAAAAGAATGCAGTACGAAAGATAATCGCTAGATCAACCTTTTTAAATCAATTAATTGAAATTGAGTTTAAAATTAAGTTTTTTTATTAAATCTTCAAAATGAAATGCCGACTTAGTGAACAGACCTGTGAAACGTTGTTATATTATCATAAAGTTCCGCGGAGAATATAGCCAGAGATACTTAGGAAGCATCATCGAAGTAAGCAGACAGAAATTCATAAAAATCCATAAATAAAGACAAAGTGTGTGTCATGTATTCCGTACTTTGTGTTTTACGTTTGTAGTTGAAAGATAAAATAAAGTTGGACCCTTTATTGCAAATATTGAGGTAACAATATAGATTGGTCTTTGGACCATACAAATGCCGAAGAAAATGCCTCTTTTTTATTGATATAGAGACCAAGAAGTTGCCTTGAACAGCTGTTATTTTTAATTCTCAATCGCAGATGTAACGTTGATTTGCTAGCTTTCTTCATTCTGTTCTTTTATACGCTTACTAGCCGTACAGACACAACATACCAGATATATTATATATATATATATATATATAATATATAATATATTATATATATATATATAATATATATATTATATATATAATATATATAGATATATATATATATATATATATATATATATATATATATAATAAATATATTATATATATTTTGAATTGATTATGGAATTATCATAATCATTTTCGTTATAATTAACGTATAAATAGATTGCAAGCGTTAGTTGTTTCTAAACGCTAATAGTACGCAAACACACACATTTCATATATCTATACTAAATATATATAATATATATATAATATATATCATATCAATATATATAACATCAATATGTATATATATATATATATATATATATATATATATACTATATATATATATATATAATATATATTATATATATATTTAATATATATATGTAATGTAATAATATATTATATTATTTATAATACTAATAATTATATATATATATACATAATATATATACTATAGTATATAATAATATATAATAAATATATATAATATAAATAATACATATATATATATATATATATATATATTATATTTTGTTGTTGTTTTATTTGAATATTTGATTATGCATGCACTAATCACTTTTTTCGTTATAATTACGTGTTAATATATATATCATACCATACAGGTCTTATAAAGGTCAAACAGAAAACGACCTTTTACCCCTAGAAAATTTGAAAAGATAAAATTTTGAATATTTTGGTTTCTTATTCGTTTTTTTTTGTGTGGCTAAAATGCCAAAGTGTTTTTTTTTTAGTGATTCTTAAAAAATAATTTTTTTTTATTAATTAAATAAAAGTGTTTTTTTTTCAATTAATTATTGAAGTTTCGTGATTTAACGAATATAAAAGTTTTAGAAACTAGAAAAGACTTTATAGAAAGACAAAAAGGTCAAAAGGTCACAGAACACAGAAATTGTTCTATTTTTGACCCCAGAACACAAAATTTGTTCTAGTTGAACACCAGAAAATTGTTCTAATAGAACATAGGTCATTAGAAAAAAATGTTCTACTTTGACATTAGAACAGCAGAAATTGTTCTCTTTTTGAATCAGAACAGAGAAAATTTAATAGAACACAGAATTTTAATGTTCTAATTGAAGAAAAATTTGAAGCAATTGTTCCGGTGAAACATCAAACTTAGAAATGGTTCTAATATAACAACCAAACTTTTCGAACTGATCCCACAACAACAGTATTGGAAATTATGCATTTAAATTCCGGCACCGATTCGATTTCCGGTAGAAAAATATGTAATAAGACAATTGAAAACATTGAACTATTTTGAAGAACAAAAAAGAACATTAGAACAGATAAGACAAAGGTCACAGTTCACCTTAACAGATTAAGGTCAAGAAAGCGACCTATATAGAGTTAAATTGAATATCACAAAAAGGAAAAGGGATAATAACAAAATCTTATTAATAAAGATAACTAATTAGATAACTAATTAAATTCTGTTATCGAAAACTTCATTATCCAACAGAACATTTAAAAATATTTTCTTTTTATATCAGTTAAATAACTTAGAAAAAAAACTCTATAGAAAACAAGACAATAAGAACTTAATGAAAGTGATTAGACATTTCATTTAATTAGTTAAGTGATATTTAATTTTTAATTATTAAATTTATGCTGTTTAAATTCGTGATTGACAATACAATAAAATATTTAATATTGTAGTAGATTCGATTTTTGGCATTTATTCAGACTATTTAGACTCTAATAAATGCATTTCAGGGTCCCTTCCCAATTTGATAACTGATAGTTTTTTAATCACTTTTAAAGACAACAATAAGCCGTAGATCGTTGTAAAAATGTACCTTACGTTCGACAACAAAGTGATTGGAAAATTTTAATAAATTAAGTGAGTTAGACTTCTTTACTTAAACAATATTAATTACCTATCATATTAACAATATAATATACAAATAAATATGTAAACACTTGAGAATTATGGTCAAAAAATTATATGCCACAAATCATTTTTTTTTTTTTTGAGGTTTAAATATAAGACTAAACAAAATATTTTCTTTAAAAACATAGAATAATTTAAAGAAAAAATAGAAAACAGTGACAGTGTGTAAACTGAAAAGACTTAGAAAAGCATTTTAATAAAAGCAACAGAAAATGCTACAGAAAACTTTGAAAAATGTGAACAATTTAAAAGAAAATTGTTAAATATTATTATACAGTTTAAATATTCTAGTTTGAATATTTTAATTACATAGAATTTTGAGAACCAGAAAATCATAGAAAATTTATTGAACCATAAGAGATAAATCAATTAAGGATGCATTATCTATGGAAAAAATATTTTCTGATTGGTTTCTTATATTATTAGAAATTTCTTTAAGTTAAATTCTTCAAAGAATTTGATAGTTCATTCTTTGATAGTTCATTCTTTAAAGACATAAAAAATAAACTTCAAATAGGTTCCAGAAAAGGGTTCATTCTTTAGAGAGACACATTGAAGATGAACTTTGAACTACTTTTGGAAGAAGTTTAAATAATTTCAAAACAAATAGGAATATTTATTCTCTCTAAATAAATTGATAGACTACAATAAACAAACTTCACCACAATGAAGAAAGGTAGTGAAGATCGAGAAAAAGATGAAAGAATTCTACAACAACTCACTTCTATGTACTCCAACATTGAGGAAGCTATAGATTATTATAGCTGGATTCATAATGAATCAAGATTCTTAACAGAAGAACAAACAAGAACTAATTCTAGCAACAGAAATAATGGAGATACTGTTCCTGAAGAACAATATCGATACAGAATGCCTACTATACCATGGACAATCGATGGAACTGTCCCAACAGTAGAAGATATGGGTTATATTTTTACAGAATGTCATAGTGACATGTATACCCCTGTCAATAATTTTAGTGTATATCGTATGCAGAACCCTCCTTTAGAATTACCACCAAGAGACTACAATGATCTAGGTTGGTTTATTGATATGAATATTTCAGAAGATTTTTATTTTGATCTTGATAACGAAGAAGATTCAGAAGATTCAGTAGACACTTTATCTTTCTTAGAGTGGCTTGAACAGCCCGAAAACTATGGACTTAATATTATGGGTTAATTTCTAACGACTATGAAATCTCCAGCAGAACTTCTAGCAACGGTCATGAATGGAGGATCATACTTGGCTCATGTTTTTATAAATAAGTCTTCATCAGAAGTTGACGATGTAAGGAATTATTCTATTCAATCCATCTCCTTCAAGAGATACAGATAGTTAATATTTTCTTCTGAGGGACAATAAGAGGACAAGCACTAGTAAATCCCCTATCAGGAGGCTCTAGTGAGAATGAGCTCCTAATAAATCCTTTAAACATTTCATGAATAATCGATCATCAAGGACATAGCAGATCATAATTATGTCCTCTCTAATAATAATTCTTCATTAGAAGCAATTGAACTTACTGGAATCACTATGTTTCAATTATCTACATTTAGGGAGTATTGTAAGTGAATTTCTGGTCCAGCGGAACTAGGAGACGCGGCATTAACAGGCGCTATGAATGCCTCTATAGTCGCGCGATGGGCCACCATATTTCGGTATATATTGAGCCTCGCTAATAAATCCCCGTTAGACCGAGCGTCCACTGAGATCAAAGCCTGATGGATCGTAGAAGCCAACACTTCCGAGCCCTCGGGTCTTTATGACGTATTTGGCGCAGCTCGTGTACAAAACATGATTATCCTAAGACGCAAGATCCACGAGGAGAAGCTAATCCTCTCTACACTGGAGTAATGACACAAATTCAGAAGTTTTTGAGAAAGCGACTAAAGAAGAGAAGAGAAGCAGATACAGTTCTTTAGTATGTTGAGAAGAATACCTCTGGTATAGCCCGTAAAGAGTCCGTAAGATGCAACTCTTTCACAAAATACCCACCTTATCACTATACAGTTTACACACGAAAGACTAAATTATATGAGTATTTCTACACGGCATATATGCGAACATTGTAGCTCTGCAGAAGTTCCTGTGCCAATAACACTAAAGAGCACTAGAGGTGTTTTGTGTTTTCAAGAGCCCATGTTCAATAGACAACTATGCAATCTATAACTTCGAAACGTACACACGATAAATATAAGAGACGCTAACCAAAATACATCGTTCAAGAACACTAAACATGTCACTTTGTTCAGTATGTGTAAAAATCTTGATATATAACACATGGTTGCGTAGAGGGCAAAATTTCATCATGGAGATAGTGAAAACTACCATAACCATGTTCCTAAGAGTTTTATTATTATCTATATGTGAAGAAAGAAGATGGAGTATACTACACGGAACACGATAATTTTATTTCAGCATCACCAATTATTAAGATTTCTAATCTTTTTAGAAGAGATCAATCCGCCTATCTCATCTGTTGCGTGTGTTGTTCGGCAGTTTTTAGCCTACATTTTCTATCTTCTAATTGCAGCAACAATTCTTATCCGATATGACCTTCAGTTGTGTGAAAAAATTTTCGCCCAATCACTAGCATTTGCAGTCCAAATACAAAAACATTTTCCAAAAATCAACTTAATCAAAATTCTTTTTTGACAGTTTATCTTATGCGCATGAATCACACTCCATTGTTTTCCACAAAAAAATCTAATGTGGAAAAAATTAGCATTCATAAACATGAAAACAAACTTCTTACAATAAAATCACAGATGTATATATCAGTAATATTACTTATATATATATAATATATATTTATATATATATATAGTATAGTATATATATATATATATATATAATATCTATTATATCATTATTATATAATCTATATCTATTATTATATATATTCTTTTTCTATCACTAAGGTCTACTTTTTTTTTATAAAATAAAAAAATTCCCCAGTTCAGTAAATTTTCTAAACAGGTTAGTGGACTATAAGTTATTTTTTGGACCTCTAGACACAAAGAGAAGTAAATCATCGGTACGAATTTCGATAAATTAATTATTTTTCGTCTTCCACGCAACTTTGTAAAAGTTTCTTTCCGTTATCTGATTTGATCAGTGAAGCAATGCATTTTCAAATCCTTCTTTCTAAATAATTATGAACTAATTAAATGAAGAAACAAGTTCGTATCCTCCAGCATAAACTCAGAAATATAAAGAGAACATATTACGTTCATAGAAATATGATATTTCTAATAAATTAATATCCTAATTAAATATCGGATTAATAAGAATGCATAATCCTTTAAAATAAAAGGAGGTCTAAATAGAAGACACCGTCATCATAAACTAAATCGAAAAGCCGGTTGTTCTTTTTTCAAAAGAGATAAAAGAACGTCAATCCTGAGATAAAATTTAAGAAAAAGTCGACATTTTTCAAATATAAACTGCCTAAAGACACAAATGAGGTTTATCATAATGTCCAAACTAAGTATTAAATTGATCGGAAGGTTACACGACAAGAAATTCTCAATTACCACTTCAATATTGAACAGTAAGAGAGAGGCGCGAGAGAGAGAGAGAGAGGCGAGAAATATTTAGATAGATACTAGTACAACAATATTTTTATTCGGTGAAAATTAAAAGAAAACTTTGAGAAAATAGTTGAAGTCTGAATAACAAAAATTTATACTAGCCACATCAAAGCACAAACTCCATAAATAATCCGAAACCCTGGAATTAGACAAGAGAGAGAGAGGAAGTTAATTATTGAAAGAAAATCAAATGATGGAAAATAATTCACTACCATAATCATCGATTTTTAATGTATTCATTTTTGGGGGGCCGAGATTTTTGCCAAGAGCTTACGCCAAACACTGCTCTCAATCATCGAAGACACCTCTAGGATAGCCGCGGCCAAAGCGCGCGATCTGAATTGAAATTTTACCTCTCATGAAATTTAAAGCTTCATGTGATTCGAAAAGTTTTTATCTACGAAGGTCTATGAGAATAAAAAAAGGCATTTTATTAAGTCTCTTAACTCCTTATATTGAATCCGGTAGATCTCATTAAGAATATTATATAATTATAACGGACGAGCAAACCGGCAATTCATAGAAGAAGCTGGCAATATCTCTTGAAATAATCCAATGATAACCACAAGTCAGCAAAAATGTAAAAACCTATTACTTTGGTAACAACAAATTTATAACCCGAATGTTATTTATTAAATTTCAACTACTTTCAACAAATTTAGTAATATTTTTCTTCTAATTCTATAGAAATACACAGACTCGGATTCGCATATACGTAAAAAAATGAATAATTAAAGAAATTTTCTTATTTCTCTGTTCAATTTTGCCATTAGGGCCTTCATTGAAACAGAGGGAGCCTTAGGTATATCCTTTGAAATAGAAGGTCCAAATGAAAAGTATAGACCTAGTTTTTTCATTTAGGTTTAGAGTTTATAGAGAATCCCTAAGCTATCACAGGAAAAGATATCTGATTAATGCATTAAAATTAAGCGATCTTAGACAGAGTAACATAAGAGTGGACATACGCAACAGACCTCTTTAGGAATTCGCGGACCTCCATAGGAAACCTCTACACGACGATCAGTACACGCCTTTGTGATAGGAACTCTCTTTCATTGATACTTCAAGAACTCGATACACATCACATTCTTGTTCAACGTTACATTAGATTTATTAAAAAGGACAATTTTTGGAATCGATATTACAAAGAGAAACAACTAGAAAGAATGGACATTTCGAGGTAAAACCTTTTATTTGATACCTGGTCCCAGAAGGTTGTAAAGTAGACTGCTACATTTCCTTTTGTTCATTTTATTAGATATTTTTTAAAAGACTCATATTCCAATTGATGAGATTCCTAGGTGCATATTTAAACAACCTTTGACCCGGAGATTATGTAAATAGGAGTATTTACTCTCTAAAGAGTGAACTTGGACACTTCATTAAAAGGTAAAAGATAAGAATACAAATATTATATTCTAATCGATACGTAGGGGAGATAGAATGACAGAAAAAAGGTTTCATTCTTTTGTATAGATACCTGTCATATCGAAAGTTAGTTAAAAGCGTCAATTTATAGTTTGTTTGATAATCTTCGGTCAATCCAATATGGATACCGATTAAACTTTAATCATTTCTGTCAGAAAAACAACTATACGAATCATTTCGAATCTCTCTCGATTTTGAAAAACACGGACGAAAGGATCCTTATTACTCTTTCAGAATCGCGTAATACCTACGGCAAGGAAATATTTCATGAGGTATTTTGAAATGAGGATAAGTCCGATTATTTACCAACAGAATTCTATTGTCTTCAGTTGATCGTAAATCCGCAGTGAACCGATTTTACAAGGAATATACCTACCCCGTGTATCTGCTACCATTCCTGAGAACATCGACGATAAGATTTATGAAAACCGTCATTGAACAACTCTTTCATTGTAGAGTTAATAGAAAATCCTCTCTCAGTGCATATATATTTTTCAAGTATATAAGTGAGTAGTAGGAACTCCTGATATTAGCCCAAATAGCTGCCATCAATTTTAGGGTCAAAAGTGTGTGTTAAATTCACCTTTGTTGTTTTTCTAATTCTCTTCCATAACTGAACGAGTCTAATCTTAGGGCCATGAAATTAGTGAAGAAAATAGGTCAAAGCCTGTGGGTAAGACCAGCCCGTAAAAATTGGAAACTAACTAGACATAGAAACATCAATTCTCTACACAGAATTTATCTTGACAGGTTTCTTGTGGCCCGAATGACATGTTGAAAACGTTTAGTCATTGAATAAAAATGTATAAATAGTAAACCTTCACAGAAACTGTTAATAACTTGCTGAGTAAACATAAAAGCACGAAATGCCAGAATTATAATAATCTTGATATACTGTCCTATGAGTTTAAACTTGCTGTGATAACATGCCTCTCTCGTCAGACACGCGAGGCATAAATACATAGTACCGAAATAAAAAGAGGCGGAGAGTGTTCAGGTTATAGTGATTACAAGAAGAGAAATCTTAAATTTTCAATTTACCATTATTGTTACATTATATATCATTTGGATAAATTACTTATTTAATTTATTTTCAAAAAATTTAATAACACATATTTCTGTATACATTTTCTAAATTATTAAAAAAATGTTTATTTTTAGATAAATTATATGTTTATTTATCAGCAAAAAATAAATAACACATAATACTATAAGTTCAAATTGTTCCACGATAACACTTATCCTCGATGGGAAAATAGGTATTTATCAGAAATACGTACGTAAAGTAACACTACTAGTTGATGTTCATCGATTGTATTGCAGGAAATATGTTTTACGATAATTAATGCTTATTTTATATTTGGTGATAACTAGATAACGCAATATAGCTTATTATATTATTGTATTAATTTATAGAGTAAACATACATTTTTTTATACTTTTAAGCTCATCTTTTTATCTTTCGTTATATATATAGAAAATATATTTTTTATATTATGTTTAGGAGGGGGATAAAGCCGAGTGTTATCCAGTCTTGTGCTTTAGTTTTACAGAAAATAGCAAGTAAGAATGATTAATAGATAATGTCATGAGATTTTTAAGCTGAAGACTTTAAAATAGAAACATTGTAGAACACTATACTAACTAGAACTGTCATCCAAGACATATTCGGGGGTCAAACACGATCATCAATCAGATGCGAGAGAAGATCAAGTATTCTAAACGAGTCGTTCGGCGATAGCCAATTAGCTAACTATATGGTCATCCAACAGATGCAACAAGGAAGTTATAACGTAAAAATCCTAGCATAAGTAGAACATTATTCAGATTACCTGACACAGAATGATACATATGTATGGATTACAAGACAAAAAAACTTCAATGTTGTTCTATGAATTGTCGAAGTAAGGAGGAGATTAGGTAGGAAGTTTATCCGACTAGATCACTAAATATTATATAAAACAGCGTTATACTTCTAAAACATTCTCACAAGATACTAAGAAAGAACGATTCGATTAATTCAACAGAAACAAAACATAAGAACTTTCAATTTGTGTTAAAAACATGTTAGGAGGTTAAGGACAGTCAAACAAAACAGACCTATGAAAAAGTCTTTACTGTTCTTTCTCATTCCCTTAGGTAAACAACTAGATCCAATGAAAAAGTTTACAAACATTAAGATAAAATTTCATTCTATTAGTAATTGATTAGACTCAGAGGCGAACATTGTAAATATGCCATCAAAGAAAGCCCTGCCCAGTTTAGAAAAACAATTGATATAAAGGTGTACACTTTTACTAATGACAGTAGTAAAGTAAATCAAATTCAATTGACGATTTCATTGACAATATGTCAAATGGCAACATGACACCAATCTTGATACGTGACAAAAAGCTCTAAAACATAATAAAAATTATTTGGTTTGACGCAAAATGTCCACATAATACCAGTCCTCACCCAAACTGTAAACTTGTACATACAGAAATTTGGATAAACTGAGTATGTGAAGACTTGTAAATTTAAAATTAGAAACTTGAACGTTTTAGGTGAAAAAATGCAAATATTAAGTTGAGGAGAAATTGAGTAAATTGAAAATCTGAAGATTGAACAAGCAATTTCTCTCATATGATTTCTCAATATAATTTCCAACCAATTCCATAAATAAACAGTGCCTCCTTATACGAGAATAAGTATAAGCACAGTTTATGTAAATTAGTTGTTATCAATTTTAAGTTTAAAGATTTAATGAGCTGTCCTATTTCTACAAAATTACTAAAACATAACCACTTGAATTTTCTGATTCTTTGAAAATAAATTATTCGGATAGAACATAAAACATGAAAAACATGTGATCCTGACATGGATAACTTGATAGAAAAGAGTTTCTATTTGAACCTGAATTGTTCCTATTTAATATTAAGAATTTCAATGCCCCTATTAAGATGGCCCCATAAGCACATGAATACATGCACATTTTTCGCCAATTTACAATACCATTAATTCCATTAATCTTTATTCCAGGTTTATTTGTAAGTTAAATATCTCTTGACACATTAAAAATTGTAATAATCTGGTTAACATGATGACCTGAAGTTTCGACTAGATTCAAATAGATATTGTATAATCTAAGATCATGAAACTCTGTTCATTGAAACAAGAGTACTTTCAAGCACTATCATCTATCAGACAGAAGGACTAAGTTGAATTTTGGGCCCACTTATCTGAAAACTTTTTAGAAAGATAAGACTAGAGAAAATACTGCTTTAGCAACCTGGTATTTAATATCATCAGATAATTTAAAAAAGCATAACATTTTAATTGGGAGATCTTTAAAAGAACCTCATTAGATCTTGGCGAGGTCCGAGGATTGTAACTCCAAGGATTCTCACTAAAGAGACATACTGTATAACACCAGATTTGTAACTTCAAAATGAAGAAATGCAAGTAATTGGCCTTCATTCACCATCAGAGTACAACGAACATCATTTACATTCTGTGTTTAGAAAACACCTACCTGTCGAGTTAGAGTAATACTATTGTTACTAACAAGAATCATTCACCAGTAGTTGCATATAAATTTTGATACATATAAAAAAAATTAACATCGATTCTTATATTTCTTTTGTGTGTATTTGACTGTTTTGTATTGTTGCCTTAGATTTTTTTTGTATATTTTTACATTTTTTTTCTCTTTTCTCTTATATTTTTATTATTAAGATGTTCGTTCAAAACGGAAGAATTTTATTTTACCCCTCTGGGTTCCGCATATCTCTGTTAATAAAAAATTAAATAAAAATCGAAAAAACTTTTTTTGAGAAACTGTATTGAATCATGCATTTACTTTTTGATTTTCATTTTTTGAGTGATCATTCTCAAATACTATTAAAAACTAAAAAATTTTAGCTAGAAAGGTTTATGCCATTTTGTTTAAGAAGTAAAAAAAAATAAACACATTCAGAATTACTTTTAATTCTATTTTAATTAGCCTCCATGCTAAAGCTGACCTATATATTTTTCAATGGTTTGAGCATTGTTATTTTTCAATTCAACCAGTATCTAAATTTTAATTCCATCTTTAATTTTGTTTTAATTACAGAAATTAGCTCTTCGCTACAATAATCGTGAATTTTAAGAAATATCAAGTTTATTCTTAATTTACTGCTTTCTCATAATATATTAAATTTCATTATCAATTTCAATATATTTTATGATAGTTTTTTGTAGTTATTATTTAACTTCATTTCTTATATAATGCAGAATATATTAATGAATAAGTGAGTACTTAGACTCAGCTCTTACATTTTATCATTTTATTCATGTTATTCATTTATTAAAAAGAGCACTCGTTTTATATTTTTATGACTCCCGTCCAAAAGTACCATTTATTAGCCTACAGCTTTTTGCTCATTTGAAAACAATAAAAGTACTTGAATGACATTATAATTTAGATTAGTTTCCAAAAATATTTCCAAATAATCAGGCGCGAGATTGAATAATACTTTTTTTGGTACATTTAAAAAGAAATAGATATTACAAAAATCAATCTAATCAATTTAAACTTACTTTTAATTAAATCGGAAAAATATAAATTAAAATTTAATAATATTACAAAATTAGAATTGAGTTTTAAAACCATAAATTCTAATTAAAATACACCTAACCTCCAAAATTTTAATCATGTTTAACGTAGAATCAGGACGACCTTTCTAAAACTAAAATACTGTTTCATATCTACGTTAATATGAATTCTAATCAAATAGAGTTTGAACCTTCTTAGAGGATCGGATTTTACTAAACTAACATAACCCACCGATCAATAAACATAGCTTACATTCAACAAAAAACAAAGTACCCGTACAATTTTTTTTTTTTAAATTATCACACTCACATACTCGTCATATACACCATTCCAGATAAAAAATAACCATTCTTTTATGTCGATCTGCGAGTAGTAAATAGGGAACGCCTAATGATTATGGTCGTACTGGTCCAAGTTTTTAATAAATAAGGCAATAATGGTTTTTACACTCTATCACTTTAACCCAGTACAGATACATCCAATTTCACAACATGCGCTTTGCTTCACTTAATATGCTTTTACTAAATTGAAATTCTTGACTTACTAATTGCTTTCCCAAATCTTGCTTATTAATATTTTTTCTCTAAATTAACATTATTTTAATTGTTATGAACTCCAAAACGTAATTTTTGTTATGTTGATTTGCTAATCATTAATCCTGCTCATTAAGATGCTTTATAAATGTAATCTTCGTTGTTATACTTGTTAACGACTAGTATTGTTGTAAGACAAAATTCTTTGTTCAGTCAGCAATTTGATCCATCTTACATTGTTGACGTCTTAAACTCATCTCTCCTACTTAGCAACATTTCTCATTACCTGTTTGTCTGTTGGATATTTGACTGCTCAGTAAGACCTAAATCATGACTTTCTAACTAAATAACTTATGTTAAACTTTGTTCCAATAAAGCGATCGTATACATCTATCCATGATAATTTGTAATTAAATAAGATTAAACTTCGACATATAATTTCACAGTGTTAATCTAAGTCAGCCAGGCATTGAACAATTTCTAAATTGGATAATATTATGTAACCAGCCTAAACATTTAAAGTAGCTCTGTTCAACTAACATAACTTCTTCTAGTGATTCAAACGTATATTATATTTTTTCTCAGGACTGTCATCGAATTTCTTGAATCGAAGATTGAATCAAGCCTGCACGTTTTAAGTAAACCTCTTCTTTGGCTTTTCATTTCCGGGTGTGAAGATATTAATTGTTGGCAATCATATGTTGAATCTTGAAAAGTAAAAAGACATTAATCAATTTATTGGTGAGTCTTATGTTTGCGGGCACTTTGTTCTTTTTTTTAAATTTATCTTGTTTTTGATCCTAAAATGCGAATCAATGAACATGTAAATTTCATAACAATTGAAAAAAACGTTAGTCAAATTTGGAACACTTTCATGGTCTTTCTCTTTAATGCTTTAAGCTTGCGTCTTCAAGTAACTAATTAACAAATTATCTACTGATCTTTCGTAAGACTCCTCGAGACTTCCAAAGAAAACCCCTATGAAGAACCAACCCGCCGAATGGTAAAAAGCTGAGGGATGATTGCATGACTGCAGGACCGGGCCAGAAAAGACCCTTCTTTTAAGATCACTTCCCCGCAGAGAGAGAGAGAGAAACGAGACAGTGAGGGTTAGTATTTCATAGGGAGAGAGAGTGAGGGAGCTAGTAGGCTTTGATAAACTGTGGGTTACAGATCTTAGATCGTTATTTCAGTATGAACAGCAAAAAGATTATTTGGGTACAAGGCTTTTAAACTAGAATGATTTGTTTAGCCAGTTAGGATAATCAGATTCAGGGAGGAGTGAAAACTTTAGTAGTTCCAAAAAATATCTAAAGAACAGTTTATTTAAAATGGGGAATCACATCTTGATAATATATTTCTTTGCATTTTAGAATATAGTACCTAAAATTATACTATGATAGGGGAGGTACTCTATTCTTATTATGTCCAATTAAAGCTCATTTCGTCATTGAATATTAATTATATTTGTATATTTATTATGCTATTTGATCTATATTCCTTTAAGATTAATTATATTGAGTTATATTATATTTATTAATTTATAATATATTATTCTTATACCTTAATATACTTATATCATATATTTTAGGTGATTGCTTAAGAGATGTAGGTGTTTTATCTACTTTCTTATATATATATATCGTTAGTCATATTTATTATATTAGTTTTCAACTGTTAAAATTATATTTATTTTTATTCTTTTATTGTTTCTTTATTATTATATTTAAATAAAACACACATGGAAATAAATAATTTACAGTCCTTAATTTTATGTAAAGGAAGGGCAACGATGTTCGTCTCGAGTATGGTTGTATCCTATTGATTGCAGTTATGTAAATAATTTTGATATAACGTGTAGTAACTAATAATTTGCATAAATAGAATTAATAAGTAATAAAATTACTTCACTTGTTGGTTAATTGTTCTTTTTAAACAATAAATATAATAATAGCATTTTTAACATTAATATTAATTATTAATAATAAGAATCAAGAGAAGAATATTTGAATTGATATGATTTCAATTCATCCAAGTCAATAAATATAAATCTGATGAATTCATAATTCCATAATCAAGACAAGTTATATATATTAATAACTAAAATAATATACATTATTAATCATAAAATAATAACTAATAATAATAATAAATTAATAATCCTGATATTGATATTGCTAGGCTCATGACATAATTAGACAATCCATAGAATATATGTATCTTAAAAATTTGACAGTGTGGTAACTGGTAATACAATATAATATAATTTTCTCAAAAAATTTTATGAACTTGTAACAGGCTTATGAACTGTGCTGTACTTTCCAGTTATAATTGGAGTTTGTTTATTTTAGTAATTTTTGAACAATATCAAGTGATTAACTATGATTCACTTACGAAAAATAGAGTATCATAGAAGTATTCTTAGATTTTTATCTATCCCTTGTTCTACGTACGATTCTAAATGTTCATGTTGCATTCTATGTTCATTTTATGATAATATATCTTTTATGTCGTACTGTTCAAATATAAATAGTAAGTAAGTGTTTGCCTTACTATTAGATCCTGCGTTGACAGACAGATCTCATGTAAAACAAAACCAATTGTGTTATCAAGAGCGACTGCTAATTCTCGTATTATCTAATATCACATTATAATCCAATACTTATTTTTTATATAAAAATACTAGATTCTTCAATATTATAGATTGCTTGAAGATAATAACGTATTTACAAGAGCGCTGGTCATTGTTGTATTGTCAGCTTATTTCTGTTATTATATTGCTCGTATACGAGCTGCTTATTGTGTTTGATATGGATTTATTGCAGCTGGGTAGGCTCATGTAATTAAGGGCACTAAACCGGAATCACGTATCATCTTATTCAGTTCGGCTACCAATGCTGAGATTTTTGACGCGACATAGCCCAGTGCTGTCGGGACACATCCCTCGGTCCTTGATGGATATGTAGAAACATATCTCATATATATATATATTATCTTAATAAGTATGAATTTGTGAAAAATTTGTAATCTTGACAGTTAGTTGCTTGTTAGTATGTATATTATACTGATATACGCTTATTTTATGATATATATATATTAGATCACATTACCATAGATTACTTGTCTTATTAATTAGTTATCTTAGATATATAAATACTATAATCTACTATATCTATCTATTACCTAATATATATATTAATATCATTGTTTTATATCCTATATATTAATATAGAAATTAATTTCATATTATTATTATCTATTAGATTATAATTTATTTATATATATTACTATATACTATATATTATCTATATTATTATATCTATATATATAAATTAATATTAATATATATATATTCATTATTATATTTCTCTATACTATATATTATAGCCCTACATTACTATATCATCCCTTTTTATATTCGTCTCATCATCATATTGAAATGTATACCATCTATATACTACGGCTATATTTAGATAGGTAGTATTTATTTCTATAATATTATAAGCTTTATATTATTACTTATATATCTATATATTATTACTTCTCCTATATTATATATATTATTATACTATACTGATATATTATACTATTTAATACTATATACAATATATTAATAATATCTAATTATTACTAAATATACTAGATATACTTATATATTCTATATATTAATATACTATATTTAAAAGAACAATAATACACATGGCAGCGTTTGACGTCACTCAGCGATTTCTCAAAAAGTAAGATCAGAGATATAGGTCTGAATACCTTGGAAATAATATCTTATATATGGGATATCATACGCATGAATCCGTGTAATTTCAAGTCTGTAGGATATGAAATTATACGAGTCGGTGGTCATCTTGCCGATTGTGGATCGCCCGACACATCCATGCGCCTACCGCCTTCGTCTGCGTGCTCTGGTCGGAGGCGAGTAGGCCTAACGGAGCGTTTGGGCGACCGTACCACCTTTGGAGTTCAAACAGACCTCGTAAGGTCTCGTCTCTCGACCGACCGACTCAACAGTGAGTCGCGCGCGCATACCAGAGAAACACAATCACTATATTTTATTATGTATTATTAAGCTCCGAAGAAGTGTTTCCGCAGACCAACACTTCTCAAGCTTTTAACACAAACGCTGCTCTACGTACTTCTCACTGCCGAGCGTCCCTCCTTCCCCGTCACTCGTCTCATTGCGTCGAATCCGATTCCAGTCTCCTAGAGACTTTTTGTGTCTGTCTCGTGTGTTATCCCCCTAGTTCTTCTACATCCGCCACCACAGCAGCACCGTCTCAGCCTCGGGTTCCGGGACGCGATCCGGTTCCGGCTCCGGTCCCGCCTCCGGTTCCGCATCATCGCACCGCTACGCTGGGGTTCCGGTAGATAATTATAGGAGTCCGAGTAGCGCACTAACATCATCATTCATCTATTATTATTATTAGTATTCTATTATTATCCTGATTACACCCTCGAACAATCGATGGTCCGGACAGGAGAATCTGATTATCTTGACTCGAAAAACCGATTCCTGTACAGTGGAGGTCGTTGTCGTAGGCGTGGCACTCCTGACTCTGTATCTCGCCCGTTACGCTCTTCGCAGATCCCGGTTTCTGAATCGCTAATATCTTAGGCACTCGTTTAGGTTATCGGTGGTAGCGGTTAGAAGATGTGGGAGGGCCTCGTGTTAGACGGAGCAGGTAACCTCCGTCCCTGCTAAGACGAGTGTGGTTTAGCGTGCGCCCGTGGCTCCCCGGACCACAGGGGTCACCTGAACCACCCTGGTCCACGTAAACTCCGACCGACCCAGTGTTCGTAATTGCTGCTTGTAAATTTGTGAATATGATCTCGAGAGTTGAATTTCTAGAAATTACTTATTTGTATTGATCTGTGAGTTTGTCCCCTTTTGTCCGCTTTCTTGTTCCGGCACCGTGCTAGGACGCCTACGCGGTGCCGGTAAGTTAATTAAACAGTCGTATAAACGAACAATGTTTGGTTGGCTTTAATGTTATGAGGCGTTATGTAGTTCGAATTGATTAGGTTCACGACTTTCTCTTTGGCTTTTTTTAGTCTGTATTATTGTCACTGCAGTGATGCTCTAGGACCCCCACATTCAGGGGGTCGCCGACTGCATATATATATTGAGCACAGAGGCTAAAAAAACAAAGGAGGAATGAAGAAGCGATGAAAGATGAGAGATAGAAAGTGAATAATAATGAGAAGGTGGAGAGAGATAGAGGAAGGACGATACCGATTAAGTGACGTCCTTTTCGCGATCTTTTTTTTGCCTTTTTTTCTCTCCCTTCAAATATCAAATTTCAGATCTATACTCAAACCTCCTGTGTCCCTTCTTCCTCTCGTCCTTCTCTCTATTTTCTTTTCCGGTCGTTCTGGCCTGGCTCTCCCCCTCACAGGGCTCTCTCTCTATCTTCTCTTATACTCTCTCCTCTATCTTCTCTACCCTCTATCCTCCCCATCTCTTTATCTATTCATCTATTCTAGCTGCACGGTGCAGGCTCCGTCGCGGTGCCGATTATTCAATATCTTCTCTATTGTAATATAGATATCGCACAAATTGGTGCTTGCATACTCTAGTTCTTTCGAGTCTAGTAGAATTTCGAATATAATGGCTCTTCGAGAGAGCCAACCCACCTGAGAACTATAAATTCTTATTCTTTTCTTGCGTAACCCCTGGAGCAATTTTCGTCTTACATATTCCTTAATCCGAGTCTAGTAAATTCCACTAACAATCAAACTCCTATCCCTAATCCCTGCAGGCCCATCGCAATCCTCCCTTCCCTGACCAGTGATTCCGGCGCGGTGATTCTACCTTGACCCTATTGATTAAGTGTTATCTTTTTGAGTAAACATTTCATTGGAGTAAACATAAATATCTCAAATCCAAGTTCTTCTATACAAAGCGATTCCAAACAACCCAATCTTCGTTGACGTAACACATAGTTCTTCAAACATGAGAAGCTATACTTAGTATCCATCCTGCATACTAATCAATATTTAACCATCAACTGACACAATCCTGAACCATCTGAAACCGGATAGAACTGTTCAATTGTTAAACATAATCCATCACACTAAACACCTTCCCAGTGGGCAACAGTAACTAACATGAGGACGATCTAAAACGCACCATTACACCATTCGATCAAGCATGATCTCTATTCCATTAACGATGTTAATCTAATTTAACAAATTACATCATGGAATATTTAACTAAAACATTCCTCTGACTATAGACCTTTGTGTAAGTTATCCATCACAGAATCATGCGAAGTTATGCTCTAGCCAACAACAACCGAAACGAAAATAAGACAGGCCATCTCATCCAATCAATGTTGTCCAATAAATGACATAATGCGGAATAGACAAGTGCGAATATTTTATACACATATTATTATCACTTGATAAGCATTGGTTATGATACATACAATAAAACTATTATTACAGTACTTATTAAAATCATACGAGTTATTAAATCATATTCTAATTGCATCTGTAGAGTCATGGAACAATCGAGAGCAGTTGGGCTTCTTTGGTGTTTGTCGTTTTTTTTTTTTGCTGCATGTTTTCCGCCTTTTACACGTCTCTACGTACCGGCGTTCTCCTTAAATGAGCTTGTATCTAAGCACTCCTTTCAAAAGGACGCTAGAGTATACTGTGGGGAATGCCGTCGAGTCAAACACGCTCACCAAGTCCATTTTTTGATCGCGCTGTGATTTGACACTGCCACGTCAGCCTCTACTGCATCCTCTCTCATACAAGCAGAGAAGTAAACTACCCAGGCTCGATTATGAGTATAATTCTGCCACGCTGCTGTACTTACACTTGCTCCCTTAATACGCCCCGGGAGAACCCGCACATGGTTCGGTGCTAAGATCATAGATCCCTTAACACCATCGTGCTTATATGTGATTATGTCGTGTTTGTCCATTCAAAGTATCGTTGCGAACATTCCGGTCAAATGATGTTAGATTGGTGTATCGTTTTTTTATGTTTACAGAATATGATCGTAATATTTTCCAGTAGTGCTCCGAACTGTGGAGAGACCTATAGCAGCGGAACGTCATTGAAGGCACACAATCGATATGGGCGCTTTTCCAATCTTGCGTACCATCACGCCGGTTTTAATATTGGCGACGAGTCTCGCGTTCGAGCAGAAAACAAACGCTATTCGTTCTATAGGACCTCTCTCACATCTGGTAACCTTATCTCTGAGTAGGATTTATTTCACATAACTCGCCGAACCAATTGGATAACCTATGCCCCTTAGCTCCCTAGGCCCTTATGGCACGCAGCGATGTCGATAATTCTTGATGGAATCCATGCGCAAAATCGACTAAAGGTCTGAGATATCTTGACCTCTCTGTTCAGTCAATACAAGCCCAAGTACTGGTATTCTTTAGCAATCAGGTTTGACGATAAAAATTTTCATTGTATCGAATACGTTGGTGCTAAATAGCACCGAAGCTTCCGCGCGTTTGAATATTAGCTTCTAGACAACTAGACGTGGCGAAAGTCGGGTATTACGATTGTGAGGTTACCTCCATCACAACCGACGTATCTTGCGAACCAAATACCTCCTTTACTGAAGGAATCCGTTACGCGGAACAGCAAACCCTTCAACTGGTAATGTATCGATGTCTTCTTCTCTGCAACCACACTCAGAAGAAGAGTAATACAAGAATGATGTGCCATATCCGACCGACACGATACCATATTCCCCCGACCACGCTAGCATGGTCTTTTTCCTAAACAAAAAGGGTGTGCGGTATAGTTATCTGTCGTCTTTATGATTCTAACAACACAAACAACTTAACAACCACAACTATACTAAACGAACAAAACAGTATACCAACACATCACACGAGAGTCATACACCACTAGTACACAAAATATAAGTCTTCTCCTGATATACCCCATATCCAAGCGACATACCGTCGCGGCGTGCCTCAAACCGTCCACATTCCGCTTTCACATTATTCAAAGCTCAACAATACGCATTACCACCCAGAAACTAAGACATACTTCACGCCACAATGCACAATAACTACCTACCAGACACTACCTTACTGTCCTATGTAATAAACAACATATCTAATTAACAACACGGCCATACTATATTAGCAGTACAAGTACCTCTCTGCACATGCCGGTATCAAAACGTAACCCATCATCTTTTTCAACTTCTGCATATCTCTAGCATATCAATTTGTTATAATTTTTACATCTAACTGAACCTCGATTTCTACGTACCCACTTCCCGCCTATTCATTTCTCGGATAAACCATTAGCGTCCAAAATAGTATTCTTTATATACTCAACCTTTGAAAATATATACTTGTCAACCATATAATTCAAGGTTTTTCCATTATTTAATTTCTATCATGCTAACATAGACATATATCTAACTAAGAATAAAGTCACAACTCGATCAAACTAAACCAACTAAGCAAGCAATACGAAGTGTTAATCCATAACAAAGCTCCACTACTTTAGCACCTGTACAATAATCTATCATTTTGCATATCAAAACGTCAACCTTCTTCATTCTTACTTTTTCCAAGCATATCTTTACCATATTAACAGTAATTTTACATTGACAATAGTAAAAATATTTTAATCACTGGATTATCATAAATCTTGACCAATTATCATTACAAATCTCAACAATTAATTGTAAAAAAAAGTTTTTCCCAAAATAATATGCAATATACAGTTCTTATATACAACATTAGATCGAATAATATGCTTTAACCAAGTCAATAGCCTTACGCGCCAATAAAGCTTACCATATCATGAAAAGGCACACTAAGAGAGATTAATCGTAACAAGGCATAACATTAACCATTACTTCGTGTATAGCAATATGTATTCTGTGCTACACATCCTGCCGAGTAATTCCTCTACTTGTCCAAGGTACAGAGTAGCAATCAGGTCCACGACCATACCTTCGATAGTGTGTCTTACTTTCTCAACATATTTCAGCAACAGGTAAGAACCGATTATTTTAGGCTACATATAATCCTAACAAAGGACGGCAATCTTCAAAAAGATACCAGACAACCTTGGCCGAACTATGAAATTAACAGCCATCTTCATAAAGTTTCACTTACGTTTTTGTGAGTAATATCCGACACATGCGAATTGTCCTACAGATAAAACATCAGACATACGCAAAAAATCTCTAGGGCAAACCCTAAAGCATTAACGCGGGCCCAAAAACTTAACCTAGGCTCACGTTTCTAACACATCATGCTCAGTTGAACACAGGAATATCTTACACGACAAACTCATCATGTTCCTCTAACAACATCAGTGTTAAGATTTTCACATTTGTCCATAGTAATTGATTTAAACAGTAACATACCCTACCTGGTACGGAATAAACAGATTTTTCATTAATCGCAGGTAATCAAACCACACCATCCCTGCAGTCCCCTAAGCCGCCACGGCACCGCCTGTGACAAATGAACTATTGGATTCAAACTCATGAATGTTTCAGAGCGTATCATAGTTGAGGGAAGCAAACGACAACGAGTAAGGCAGAATAAGTTTCTTTGCATATACCCGTACGACCCATAGTCCGATATATCTGCTTAACCAAAACCAAATGTTTTAGGATCAGATAAATGCTATACAAATGTCATGGGTAACCTGCGACTATGAATATAATGTAACAAATAGGCACCTAACCGAGAGCATCATCCTCGACGTATGACCAACATCATCTAACATCCTGATAAATTCCCCTACTGATTCAATGGTACAAGTAAGCTAACAGCGTCCACAACAATACCCGATATGTTCTCCACTTTTTGACGCATATTATTGCAAAGCAGGTAAATGCCTTAATTCATCTAACAAAATCCCTTAACCCAAAGTGACCGGTGACCAATCTATCAAAAATGCTACCATCTTGAGAGCTATCCGAATTGCATCTACTATCTTCATCAAGTGTCAGCTCGTGCTCGAGTTATATCCCACATTGACATTTTGACGCTGCTGACACTAAATAAGCCGTAACATTACAAAGTCCCTAAGGTGCCAAACCTTATATTATTAAAATCTGCAAACACTAACTTACAGGCGTCAGCGTTTCTTAGACACCTCATCTGTGTAGTGTATCAAGGCACACGTAATACCAATCTTAACAAAATCCCAACATTCTTGCGCTCTCAATAGAATCATGATTTTCAAGACTCTGTCACCGCTAGGTATTAGTCGTATGCTTGTGTATCGTGCCAAAAAATTATGGTGATGGGAAAGATCGCCACATATCTAGTTGGTCACGTTTTATTTGGACGCCACAGACTGTAAAAGCTGTTTTTTTGTTGTGTTTTGTTTTAGAGAGCGGACCTCACCACCGAATGGCATATGCCGTCCCTCCAGGCAGATAAAATACTGCCTTTCAGGCTATCACAAGCTCAAAGCAAGTGAACTATCTGCGACAAGAGTCCGTGATACTCTCTCTGTCGAAGCTGTAAACAAAACATCGTGTCACGTGAAATAAGTATAACCTATGAATTCCATGTCGAGCATCGTCAGAGTACATAAGGTTATGGACGTACAAAAGACAAAAAGCTCACCAAACAATTACTCACGGTTGCTCTAAATAGAGGTAAAGGAGAAAAGTATAAACGCCTGTTAAACGCCGTAACTCTAAACGCCTGAGTCTAAACGCCCGCCATAATCGCGCATAATCGCCAACAAAAAAAAATTCTTTACAAACGAAAAAAAATTTACCGTGGAAGAATGTTAAACCAGCAAACCCCCCTACACCTCCAAGATACTATTTGCCTGTTCCCCAATTCCCTACGGGTCAGTTAAAAAATATCTTTCCAAAAAATATCCATTTCACTCAACCCAACACCTTCCCCCTAAAAAAAATTTTCCTCCCTCCAAAAGTTAAAAGCCCCGATCTCATTGAATGTGTATACCGCATACCATGCAGAGACTGCAACCTGACGTATTTCGGAGAAACAAACGATTTTACAAGACGGATAAATCAGCATAAATATGATCTTAGGACCGACAACTTAAACTCTGCTTTTACTTCACATAGAACCAACTATAACCATTCTATCAATATAAATAATACGAATCAAATTTTCAAACTTCAGATTAATTAGTTTTAAGAAAGCAAATTGAATCCTCCTTGCATTATAAATTAGAATAATTATAACAAACAACAGGGCGAAGCGAAGATGGACCCGATATATATCAGTTTAATAAAAGACACCTTACTTTACAAAAAAATAATAACCAGAAACCAACAACTCCAATTCATGTCAGTTCTAATTTTTTTATCTTCTGTTCTTGCGCTCGATAGATCCATCAACTTGAGAGGCTCCCGACATAGAGGCGTAAGCCTCGTATTATTACATTTAGAAAAAAAAATGTTAAATTTATCTCTTTATAAAAGTTTGAAAATAAATTAAGGGTTTAATTGCAAAGAAAATGTTATTTTTAGGTTTAAAAAATTGTGTAAAGTGATTAATTTTTATAAAGTAACCAATATAAGGGACCTAAGTTTCATATATATAATATATATATATTATATATATATAGTATATATAATTATATATATATATATATATATATACTATATAATATATATATAATATATATATAATACTGTAAAAATATCTTTCCTAGTTTTCATTTGACCAAGCATTTTAAGCTTTTATAAACATTTGTCAAATTTTTCTGTCTAAATATTTTTCTTATAAGAAGAGAGATTTCATTTTACTTCATACTGTATATATATATATTATATTATTATATTATTATATAATATATTATATATTATATTATATATTTATATATTATATATAATCATATATATATATATATATATTTTTTTTTTGTTTTTTGAGTGAGTGTTACAGAGCCCACCACTGCGCACAAAAAAAAGCGGCGATACCGAGTCAGAAAACCAACTACGGCGGGCAACCCTAAAACATAACGCATATTTGAAACGGAATGTAAGTATTAACCTTATAGAGCGCAGAGTCAGTTCTGTCAGGAAGCAAAAGTTCGCGTCACTGTGGAACTGAAGTTTTCAGAACACTATAATATGTGAGAGCAGGATTTGGACTGGTATGGTGCATGTAACAAGGGGAAAAGCGGCTTGAGACCGCAAGAGCCAGTACAATCACGAGACGATGGACGTACCGAAAGTAAACACCTGCGGGAACGGCAGAAAGGACAAAAGGGATGCTCCCTTCGTCATAAGGATAGGGCTGTGCAGTGACTTGTATGGCCCATTTCGCCAACGAGGCCACAGGACCACTTTCCTGATTGCCGGAACTCCAGCGAAAAGGACGATGCCAAATCCCCAGGAGAGGCTTTACGTACGCAGATTTCGCACCACGATGCATCTTCGACCAACACTCCTGCAACAAGCGAGAAGCCCCGTTTGAGACGGAGAGCAGAAATCAGCCAACAGCGGAAAGTGTTCCAAAGGCAAGATGGCTACGAGGAAGTATCGTCGACAGTAATTTGCACGTGGCGCACGATAGGCCGCTTTGTCAGCCAATTCGTTACCCAGGATACCCATGTGAGATGGGACCCAGCAAACTGAAACACTTGTGTCTAGCATGTAGCATACATAGAAACCTTTGGATGATTAGACCAAAGGATGTCTGGTCGTTCGATTTTGTCCCCCCCTCGAAGAGCACTCTGCGAGTCAGAAAAAAACGCTATACGTGCCAGCAGATCTAAGTGCCAGAATCCTACTTAATACTAAAGTTATTGAACTAACTCGGCCCCGTAAAGAGGAAGCGTCAGAAGGGAGGAGGGTGGGACACCAGTAAGGTCTGGAAAGACGCCGATGCACCCACACACCCCCTCCCGCCTTTCCGTCGTGTGATGGCTCACAGCAGCTCCCATGGAGAAGCAGGTGAGAATAAAGGAGCCTTCAGGAGAGAACGGGTAACCCCGGATTTCGATAAGGCGGACAACCTCATGCGCACACCACAGGGGGCGGATACAACCAATAAGGGCAGACATCGTAGTCAAATTGTAAAACAGCCCGCACAGGGAGGCGGAGAAAACGGGAGACAGACGCTACAACCTCAGCAAACGGCCAATAGGCAGGGCTACGAAGAGTCAAAGCCGATGGCTAGGGGATTTGTAGACGGTAGAAACATAGGAGACATGAGTATCTCTTCCGTAAAGTACATGGGGCATCACCCCAGCCTCCACCTCCAAAACTTTCCTTTGGCGAAGAACGAAACGCGATATATGTCCAAGTTGAAATCCGCAGACCCTTTCCATTCTGTATCAGGTCGATGAAGTGCGTTTAAGTACGCGCCGGAGATCGTCTGGCATTTTATTTCGCTACGCATAATCCAACTTTGACCTGACCAAGATGATCAGCAGCTTCAATTCAACAACTTAAGATCAGGCAACCTCCAAAACTCCTGAAAATAAGGTGGCGTAAGAGGTTCAATGAGCGGCGGCAGTTAAGTTTTCAAATTGAGAATATGAGTGTGATGATTATAGGTTCAGGCGAGCATTTCATAACAGACTCTACTAAGAACGCAACATTCTCGTTAACACAGGGGCGGATATAGGGGGAGCCATACAAGGTCAGCAAGGAAGAAAACACCCCTACGATCCCGCTTACCACTCTATCATCGTCTGAAAAAACACGGTCTTCGCTTAGTGGACAGATAACAATATCGTATAAACCGTGAATCATCTCCACGAAGTTCACCTCCATTTGACTGTTTAGTCCAGCTGCATCTGACGTTCAATTGCTATGAAAGTTCACTTCCAGAAACTACATACGCCAGATCTGTCCACATATTAGAGGAGCACCTGAACGGAAGATGGGATCTAGCAATGACAACCATTGAATCCGATCAGCGAAAAAGCAAAGAACGCTGAGTCACACGTTTCCTGGCTTTCTCCTTCATTACCATTGTCAAAATGAGCGAGACTGAGTGGTACATTACAGCGAACCTGGAAAGATCGACCCGACCGACATAAGAGACTGAAGGAAGAGGGGAAGCTGTCCCTTAAGGCCCAGCGAGTGCAAGGTATGGAGAATTCTCCATTCTCCATGTGGAATCATAATCTTTCTCGAGATCGTAAGAAAATCAGCTTACGACCATTTTATTAAGAGGAGAAATGCTCACTGGATATCGTGGTCCTAACGGAGAAGAGGTTTCCTTGATGGGATCGATGATTCCTAACCCAAACTGATGGTCGGGGAAAAAGCTACGAAGGCCTCCAACGTCCGGGAGAAAGACGAATTAGCCACCACTTTCTCCATCAACTTACAGGTGTGACAAGTTAGAGAAATGGGACGTTGGTTGTGTTCCGCTGCTGTAGGGTCTTACTAGGTTGGAATGGGTAATGGTAATATAGACCGTTAGCCAAACTGGGGAAAGACCCCTTAAACCCAGACTCGATTATTATATTAGAGAGAGAAACGCCGAAAGCAGAGGCATGAGATTACGGTAACATTAGTAGGAGATACCCAGGGTAAGGCGCTCAATCCTTACATAAGGCGGAGAGCTATGAATTCCGTCCTCGTTGAACAAACGATTATTCATTATAAGAAGGATCCTACCTAGGAGGACAGAAGTCCGGGAAATTGAGTGCGGGCGCGGATCGATCGGAAAAGGCTCACCGATACCGAGATCGTCTGCAGCAAGCAGTCAATATATGGTAATCTTCCAGCTCATGCAACACTGCCCGGAGCGGAAATGATGTCAAAGTTCGGGTGACGGGCCCACAGTGATGACCGTTCGGTTGGTCCCTGTATGCTTGCAGAATTTTGCCCACATATCACCATAACCGACGACATATGGCGTAGATGATTGACCGTGGATAACGTAAGTTCGAAATACTTTTTCCTGGTCCTTCCGTTTTTTAGACACCGAGTACTCGATGCTAGCAGCGGACTTAAATGAGGAATCAACGTAGACCTGGGTAGGTGTTTTCTTGTAAGAAAGATAGAGTTTGTAACGTTTAGCTACTGATTAGCCCGAGCGCAAATCTGTCGTTCCAACACGGGGTAGCAGAAACGACGACGACATGCAGAAGAGCGAGGTGATATGGTCCTCAAGCCGTTCCTCAGACATACATCCGTTTCAAAATATGTTGAACGCATCCGCAGGGGAAGGAAAGATGTCAAAGGCCGGGAGGCAGGGGACTTAAGTAGCAGTGAGAAAGGAGGACCAATCATGCCCTGTCATACGCACAGCTGGTATATAGGCGTTTGGAGGATGATTCGGGCATAAGAGATGTAAGGTAGATAGGGTAATGGTCACTCCCAACAAAGGTAAGGCGACCTTCTCCCACCAGAATTTTGTAATGATCGAAAAGAGAACATAAGGGATGTCAACACATGGAGGAAGTACTGAGTGTCAAAACGTTCGAAAGTTGGTAAGCCTGTGTTGAGCATCCCCAACGGACAAGCCTCACCAAACACCCAACCAGGCAATCCACATTAGGTGTACGAAACCGAGTCACTCCCTTAAGGGGTTGCGAATATTGGAAGTTCCCAAAACCACAAGGGCGGAGGAGGTTTCGAACGTCCGAAAAGATCTCTCTCCGTGTAAATTGCAACTAGGTCGCAGATAGACAGAGACACACAAGTAAACGGGAATCGAGGTGGACACGGGCAGCTACCGCGTTAACCTCGAGTTGGAATGGGATATTGGGTGAAAGGAACCGCTTTCGTGAACAGAATCGTCAGCACCTACCCTATCATTAGGCGCCACGATTTTGGGAAAGCTGTAGAGCCAACTCTGTTATTTGGACGGCGGCAGAAAAACACGGTTACGCAGTTGCAATTCTTGGAGGCAGATGGCCTTTGGAGTATGCAATTCAATAAGTCTACCCAACTCTTCGAAGTTTGGGTAGAAACCACGGCAGTTCCATTGAAGAAACTTGGTCATTGAAGAAAGAAGACGAAGCGATCAGTCCGCATCGCGGTCTGTTACAATCGTTGATATGCGATGGGCGTCAGCTTTCTTTTTAGAAGCACGCGACGATCAAAGGCGCGGGTCACTAGATGGCCCACGAGGGGGCGCCTTAAAGCCCGGCCGAAGAGGAAGGTCATGGAGAATTTGACACTGGATGGTTATCCTGAGGATAGAGAATGTTCGCTCTCCACCACTACGGAGCGATCCCCGTTCAAAAAGAACGGGCTAAAACCAATCTCCAATCAGAGGGGCTCAGAGAATTTCGTCTCCAATCGGGGAGACAGGGGAACCCCCAAGATCGTCAGGACGGGCGCTGAAGGCACAGATGTATCACAACCGCTTGAAGACTTCTGGTTATGGAAGGAGTCTCAATCAGGGATGGACAATGAGGTAGTCATCCAGACGAGGGAACGGGGGAGGAGGCCCGAAGCATATCCTCACAAAGTTCAGCGTCCTGCAAGGTGTGGCAGCCAGAGATAGGATCAGCGGGAGCCGAGGCAGGGGAGGATAACACTGGGTATCAACCTGCCAATTGGCTCCCTGGAATCCCCCCGTAAAGGGGACTTCGTCTCACGTGAGGGAGCACAAGAGTTACAGTGGGGGTGGGACTGGATCCAAGTTGGGGAAACCTTCAGAAGATGTAGAGTCTGTGGTAACATTCATTGCGATATCAGAGTAGGACTCGGAATCGCTGGAATAAGGAAACTGGAGGGTCAGATGCAGAAGCAAGCTCCAATAGACTATCTGAAACAGACGAATTGCTTTCCACATCACCTGGCGTTTCGAGCAACGGGCACGTTTGGGCAAAACACCAGGAGACCCAGTCGGACTGGACGGGCAGAAGTCTAAAGGAATTTTAAGATAATCTGTCCCCGATAGTGAAAGAGTAAATGGCGCCTCGCAGAAGGACGTGACACGTACAGGGTGAGAGTCTCACAATACAAGAGAAACTGTTCAGCGGTTTTCCCAGGGACACAGGATCCGGACGTTTTACAGGGAAACAGGCGGAAGGAGATGTCATCTTATCAGCAGTAATTTGCAGGGATGCTTTCCAAATCGCTGGAGAAGAACCATGAAATTGGAGAAGCATACAACCTTGGGTCGGCATGACTGTCAGCGAAGCCACACCATATAGGAAATGGAGGTAAAGGACTGGGAGTTTGTGATGAGCGACCAGATACGGAATCATGTCGGGAGAAATGCGGGGGGCAGTTTCCTGTTGTGCTAGAGTAGATTAATGTGGCAACCTGTCAGCTACGTGGGTACAGCATCCGATCGAGAGAGTTGCGGTACGTAAAGACGCAGGAGGTGCACGAGGACGATGGGAAGGTGGGCGTAGATACCGGTCCTAACGTCAACTAGAAGCAAAGGAGATGAGGCAATGTGTGAAAGTTTCTCTTAATGTCCTTAGCTGTCGAAGAGAGGCCTACCAGGCGATACGAGCTTGTGGTATGGTACATCTGTTTTCATTGGGGAATAATCCTTTTCAAAAGAAAAGAGGGACATGTGCACAGATCGACGCCTGATGAGATCACCCTGGTGCATATTTCGTGCAGCAAGGCGGGTTTTCCGCACGAGTGTGGAGAGTGTCACACATCCGACAGATGAACTCGGAGATCTATTCAATATTTTTTTGAGGATGGCCAATATTTATCACATTCTGGAAACTATCTCCTTGGGTTTGCGGGATGTATGGCGACGAGTGACGTGAAACCGATCTCAACCCTGGTAGGAGGGAATGGTACAGGCTAAATAAGTGGAAGACGACGAGGGTTGGATACACAGTGGGGAGTCTGGCGCTTATGAGGGGTGCGTTGAACCGGTAGACATTTTGTGACCGGAATTGGTACGCTTATGTAAAATGTTCGAGAATGGCCTCAGGATTATCGGAACGGACCTCCGGAGCAAACATGTTCTTTAAGCTGTTATTCGGCGTAACATCGTCCGGCGTGGATACACAACCGGGAGGTCGCCCAAATATGAAAGAGAAGCCAATAACTGACTCTGATGTCGAGAGGCGGCACGAACGAGAGAACCATTCCTCATGGGAGTCGCCTGATGATCGGTCGAACTGAGGACGTAGTCTAACGCGTCACTGAGGACGAGATGCCTACGAGACGTGAGAGGTTGTGAAGTCGGCGAACTAAGATAAAAGTACAAAGGATAGGTGTCTTAGTGGGGGCACCCAGCGGAGGGTGTCCGAGAACGGCAACCGCTTCAAGTAGGTCGATGGCGTATTGGACGCGAGTGGCGGGCGCAACGGGGTGAGGCGAAGCCCGAATTCCTCTGGGGACAGCGATTGAATGAGGTAACGCAGGTACAGATAGCGACACAGCCTCATCAGAAAGATGAGGAGGGTCGACTAATAAAGCTGGAATCTGGGGGTGTAAGGAGGTTTGCTGGATGATGGTGAGCGCACGAACCATTTTCGTCTACTAGGGCATAAAAGCCCTTACTTGGTCCCCGGCCTAGGAGGAGCCAGGGAAATGCCAGTAGGGGGGAACCGACTTTAGATCGAGGCTTTCTTTAAATTCGTATTTGTTAATAAGGGCCTATTCATAAGTTAAACTCCTATTAAAGAAACTTCACCACTTTGCGATATAATATATATACAATAATAACAATAAAACCAAATGAGATACATGGTATAAACTATAAACTAAGGGAAAGGGGAAGGAGAAACTATATCCCTAATGGGAAAGTTCGTTTTGTCCACTGCGAGGTTCCCAAGGCCAGAACCCAACACTCAACCGCCCCCGGTAACTCCCACCTCCGTTGGGAGGTGGGCAGCGGATGTTGGCCTCGGGAAAGCCCCCGGAACTTCCCGCGGACAGTCCCGGCTTCCATAGGACCACATGGTACCGCGAACTGCGAGCTCCGAGATTAATAGCGAGGCCTTCAAGTGCAAGGTACAGCCTCCTCTATAGTGGTTAAACCCCAAGGTTCGTGGGTTCCAACAATCAGGCGCTACGTCGTCTAGGCGGTAAAGGACCGGTTTATTAACCTTGTATCTTCCTCATTCCGCGGGGGAGTGGAGGTGAGGACGACCCAGGACGATAACAGGAATCAGCACTCTCGGGAGATAGCAGAAGTGCCAAGTGAAGGTGAAGAAATATTTATAAGGGAGGGCCCTTAAATATAGGGAGGTAAGTACGGTTACTCTACAATACGTATGGGGAATGGAAGGCAATGAAACGCAAGATAAACGATGAAGCGGGAATACAGACAAAATAAATCGGTGGAATTATCACAAAACTGATAAGAGGTAAACGTGGCAACTCTTTGCAGATATTCCAGAAGGGAATATTTCTGAACCCCCTCTACTTACAACGTTATAGGTGGGCACGTTATCGAGTGGAGTTATATATATATTATATATTATTTATATTATTATATTATATTCTTTATATTGTTTATTTATATGTATTTTATATTATTATTTTATTATTATATATTATATATATATATTTATATTTAGTATTATTTATATATTATATTATAGTAGTATTATATATTTTTTATTTTTATAGGTATATATATAATATTATTATTATTATGTAGGGTATATATACATCACGTAATATTATTTAAGGATGGTAGCCGTTAGTATCGTATCTTGTAGATCGCCAATTTCATGGTATGGTATCGTTATTTTTTTGGTTAATTTATGCGTATTTTAAAGTTTACTTTTTGGGTGAAGAATTGAGAAACTTTTAGGATCAATAATTATTCACTGTACAAAATGAAAAATGTCCTTCACATGAAAAATATGTTTCTTGTATATTTTTGCGTGAAAAGAACAGATCTGTGCTTATTTTTTTGTCTACCATGTATCAAATTGGTGGAATTGGCGAATTTGGCAACTAAACTACACAAATTTTCTTATCAGCAGATGTTTCCTCCCACGTGCTTTTGTATGTTGTTCAGTATGGTTTTGATATTGTGAGGTGTTCTAGTGTTAATAATATATAAATATTATTTACTGTGTATATTATAATAATATATATATATATATATAATATTATATATATATATTATATACTATATATATATATATACTATATATTATATATGTTATTGTGATTAAATTAATTAATAATATATATATATATAATATATATTATTCGTATTATTCAGCGTTTAGATTCAATAACTCAAATTATATTTGCTATAAAATAATAATAGAATAATTTTATTGATAACAAGAAAAGTATTATATAGTGCTGTCCAAGTTCTTTTATGAAATGACAATTAACCGTCACGAAAAAATTGCCATATACCTATTTTTGTTCATGTGTGTGGAGAACTACATTTAAGGGAAGACCAACAATGTAGCTTTGTCACCATTAGTTAGAAAAGGCTTACATGTAAATTGTAATGCTTTGAATGTGTTAAGTTAGGGAGTATGATATAGTTGGTCCCCAGGGCTCCTACAAATGTATGCTGCAATTCATGTTAGATGAATACCAGGAATCTGAGAAACTGTTTAAAAGGAAAACGTAGTCACGCGTATGAAATTTGCCCTTGCCGTTAACCTATGATCTTGGCGTGTGAACTACCGAAAATCACCGTAACGTGAATTGTTACTATCTAGCTTGACAAATGTGCGGGGGTTCTGTTTTCTTCAAAATCCAAACATTGTATACAGTATCCCAAACTACACAGCACTCTACCGGCATGCAATGCGGTCAGTCCCTCATTCAGTATGATCTTATTACCTACACTTCCCGATATTTACTGTTGAAACTCAGAGGATGACCCCCCGATCATGACACAAGGTTATTCAAGATCCTGACTTGAACGCATCAAAACATCTATGACATGTTTCACATCATGGAAATCACAATTATTATATAGATATGGAGGAAGCTTTCAACGATAGATCTTTGTTCGAGAAAATCTAAAGCTCCACAACAAGACTTCAGAATTTTCTTTTGTTGCGTTAGTGAGAATTCATAAAAATAACAGTTGTTGGCTTTCTAGGCCTTCAGGGCTGGACTATTTAGAGAAAGGAAGTAAAAACCATCTTAGTTCATTTAGCAGGCAGACAGAGATAGTTTTTGCAAAATATTTTGGCGCAGAAAGGATGGCATTGTAACTAAATGCTGTGATGTGAATGCCTATTTGGACAGGCATCATAGAGCATAAACCAGCAAGCAGTGGCGCCTGTTTATATTGATTCCCCGATAACGTAAGTCTCAGGCAAGTGCTACTAACCATATAGGGTAATGTTTTTCCGTCTGTTCCTGTAGCATATTCTTAAACAAATAACAACTAAAAACAATGTACGAATTTATGAGTTCTATACTTAACCTAGTTGAACACACAACATTTAATGGCACATTTGTGGGGACCTGAAGGTCAATGGACTATTAAAAGCATTCAACAGGGATACACAAAATTCTGCTGCTTCCTCTCCAAATGAAATATCTGTGACAGAAAAAAATCAATACATTTACTGACTCAAAGTCATGATTTACTTAATGACAGGTTTAAAAAAATAAAACGTGATTCACTTGAAAATCCGCAGTTTTGTCTTTTCTTCCACCTTTGCACTTTAAACTTTGGTTTGAATGAAAAATATTTCGGTAAAAGCTCTTGACAAAAGAGGCGTGGCATTCTTGTATCTCAGGAACAAATCCCAACAAATTTAAGAGTGAGGCTGATAAAAGAAGGGGTTTCTATTGGCCCCAAATTAAAAACAGTAATTTCCGAGATGGAGAGTTTCGAAAGGAGGAAAAGTGTCAGAAGGACCAAAAGCCGGCCTTGGCTAACGTCATTTTTCATCATGCATTGTGCTCAGGCTTTCCCTCTTGAAATGGAGAACAAAGCAGAGAACACTCCATGAATATGTCTTACGTTCACATTGGGGATCTGCTTCCGTGATATAGGTTGCAATATGCTTTTAAAACTACACTTAATTAGAGTATAAATATATTATAAGTAGATTCGGTTAGATTTGCTATGTTGTGGATTCTACCCCCCAAACCTTGGCGCAATTTGTGATGCGCATGGTGAAAGGTTTCACAACCAGGACATCTCTATGTTTGAAAAGCTCTTTTCAGTGGGCGATGGAATGAAAAGTTATGCTTGCTGAATATGCTGGTCTCTTTTCAAGGGCACAATACACCACGCAGAAACCTACAGAGAAAACGACCAAAAAAAAAAATCCATTTTATTAGAAGTGATGTCTTACCGCTATAATAAGTTTCTCAAAGACATATTTCTATTTTACGACAATTCAAA
>JABUQX010035349.1:0-12500 GCA_015478945.1 Trachelipus rathkii
ATGTGTGATGACCATTCCATGCGATGAAATGTCCTTTAATTAATTTATTATTTATTTTATTATTAATTGATTTTATCTATCTCGATAAATACTCACACTCATCACTAATGTAACAACTTTAGACCGTTAAAAAACAGAGTAAATATTTATTATTGCCTTTACACCCTTTGCTCTGCTTAATTTTGGGCTAAATATTTCCACTGAGGCAGAATTTTCAGTAAATAATTATAATAATAATTATATTCTTATTATTATTAATTACTTATTCATATTAATTCAATAATACGCGTTTTTATTTTATATATTATTATAATCTCATAATTCAAGATTGCCCAGGTGTTATAATTTTATCTAGGCGAAGTATATTCCATTATCCATTGGTGGGGGGCTTTGCCAACTCTCCAGGAAGATATCATGCTTCTAAGATGTCTACTCCTATATTATACACTGGAGAATTATTTACGAGGTTCACATAGTTATACTCGAATTAATTTTTGGCTCTATTGTAAAAATTATATTATCATAAATTAAATAGCATAATATAATTAACATTATTAATATTAGTATGTTTAATATTAATATTATTATTCTAAGTTATCGTATTAATATTTAACTAAATTTATTAATGATTATTCACTTATTGAATGAATGCTTACATTAAGTGAAAACCTATTTGTTTCATTTATGATACTTTGATGTACTTCAGAGTTCGATATTCTGTCCAGAAATTACCAGAACAACAGAATCGTGAGTCATAAGATGTTCAGCAACTTTTCATTGAAAGATAAAGATGCCGTTTTTAATATTGTCTAATTAAACTAGAAATATTACTAGTATTTGCATGGGATAAATTCTGATATGCTACTTAGTAAAAATAAACCTAATCTATATAGATCATTCAAGTGTATTGGAATCATCTAGTGTTTATTTTTTCCTTACGTCATAAAATACATTAAATTAATAAATTAATTCTCAAGTAAATAATATATTAATATAAATTAATTATAATATATCATATAATAATATATTATATAATATAATTATATAATTATATTTTAAAAAAATTTATATTGATAAATATCAGCTTACTATTCAAACGATCTGGATTATCTTATATAAATATAAATATATTATATAAAATCTCGTCTTATGTGATGTTAACAGTTAGATAATTTTCTATAATAAGAATATTTCTAATAATTGAATAATAAATATATAAAATTAAAATATAATATATCAATAAACACAATTAATATATATAATTAAAATATATAATATTATCATATTATTATGAATTAAAATTAATATATATTCCTAATAATAATCTAATTCTATATTCAAATAATTATAATTACAAAATTAATTAATAATAATTATTTAAAGTGTAATTATAATTATAGTTTTATCGAAGTTTAGGTATTAAATTACAAACCCATAAATATACGTGCATAGCTGATCACAATTAATAATCATATAATTACATTAAATAATATATATTAAATTATAATAATAATATCATATTAATAATCTATTAATAATTAAATAATATTCTATATATTCATAACACACGTAATTATGATTAATCTAATTTCAGAAGGAGTAAATCAATAAATAAATAAAAAGTAAATCTGTTAAGCGTTCTTTAAAATTTAATACATAGAAATCATGGCTGTCTCTGCAGCGTAAAAGCAGTTAATCATTTATTTAAAAGTTCTAAAAATTAACTTGTAAATAGTTTCAAGTCTCATGTAAATTCATCTTACAAAAATATATTACTCCACTAAAAGGCAACAAGGCACTCTGGCAAAGGTGTAAGATAATTTTATTTTAATAATAGTTTTCATACTAAAATACTTCATAACTTTAACGTTATTTTCATACTAATCACTAAAGATTAAATTAGACTGATTATAAGGTAGAGAAAAACAACTATATGGAACTTAAAAAAAACGGTAGGGGCGGCGTACAAAATATCAGCGTTATCACAAAGTTATAAAACACAGATAACAGATTAGAAAAAAATCAAGATATAAAAAATAAATTCAAAAAAAAATATATATAAATAATAAATAAATAAAAGAATAAGAAAGGAATAAACAATAATTAATATATTTAAACTCAAATTATTAATAAATTTATTAATAATAATGATAAATTTAATATTATCAGTATAAATATTTTATATAATAATCAAAATACAAATAAATATAATGAATATATAATTTTTAATTCAATAACTAATAATATTATTATAATAATATAAATAACTTATTATAATAATTATTATGGAGATATAATAATATTATAATAATAATAATATTATATAGTATAGATAATATACTATTAATATACTATTAATAATTAAATATAATTATTAATATAAATAATAAATTAAATAAAATAATATATATAAAATCACTGATAAAAGGTTAAAATAAGAATTTTATAAATAAATAATATCTTATATATTATTATATAATATATAATTAGGGACGTATAGGATTACATTGGGGGTTGGGATTAATTGGATAAGTAAAGAATAAATGGATTCTAAAATGAACATTACTATAGAAATGTAGATCTATAAGGGGACCTAAGAACATAATAAATTTCTTATTTAGATAAAAATCAAACACATGAAATAGAGGAAAACGATTGAAATAATCGACGCTATATAACGTAGGTTATTTAAAAATCATATTTGGTAGTCTACTACACAAAAATTGATTAGTTTATTGGGAAAAAACCTACGCTAGAGTGATATTTTAAAAGTTAAAATAGAACAGGTTGAAGGAATAAATTTGGGCTATGCAGTTCAAAATATGGATTTTCAATATTGAAACGAAATATTGATTCATTAATGAAATAAAGTAATAATGAACATAGAATAAATAAAGTAGAGATAACGAGTAGAAAGGACCTATAAAAATACGGAATGTTAAAATAGAATAATAACAATATTATTGGAAGCTAAAAAATATTTAAAGTGGATTTAATAATGTGAGAGGATTGGAAAAATATTAATTTGAGGATTAACTATCGAAAAATTGGATCTTGTCTGATTGGTATGTAAACCATACAATAAGATGACTCCATAATAAAAGATTAGAAATAAAAAATGATATATAAATACGCAATAAATAAATAAATCTCTAAAATGGTATAAATAGTTACGGTAAAATTATGTAGATAACGACGGGGTAAAGATAAGAACGGAACAGGAATGGATATGAGGTCTTGACAATTAATAAATATTTGGGATAAAAAACCTATGTGTTTGCTGTAGATAAGAGGAAATATTAATTGTTAGGTTGTTTAAATGAGAGGGTGGGTAATTTAGTAGTAAGAAGAATTCACATGAGTAACAGTACTTAGTACATTAGTTAAAAAGGTTTATGCATTGACATTACAGTTCTGATTAAGTTATATTAAATTTGCCGACACTCTGACAAAAAGAGCATACGCGATCGTTGCTTGGTTGAAGAAGTTGTTCCATCATTATTTCTTATCGCACACATATAGTTAAAGTGAATATCTAAACAGTCTCTAATTGTGTAGAACGGGGTTTATAAAATTCTTCGCTCGATGAATTCTCATAAAAAGAAGACAAAGTCATACATACAGTTTAGACGTCTCCAACGGGTGATAAATTTAGAAAAAAGGTGAATAAATTCATGCTTCAACCTCTGTCGATCGAGTGTCGGTCAGGGAAATTCCGCGAGATTTTTGCACAAGTATAATCGGTGTACGACCTCAATAAATGTATTCTATTACATAACTCTATTCAGGGTTGATGACCACACTCCGTCGATGAGGTGCGTGTCGAGGGACGCTGCACCTCCTGTCGTGATCTTTCTCCAAGCTGCAGACCAAATTCATTTTACTTAAATTTATTCAACTTTGTTCTCGAGCGGTCACATTCCAAACGCGGAATATTTTTTTCCTTTCATTTTAATTTTCATTTTATTTTAATCATTTAAGGCTGATAAAAAACATTGTGTATTATGTCGAGGAATGAAAGATTCCAATTTTCCGATAGACAACTTGTCACACGTTTTCAAACAGATGAATAAGAATGATTTCGTTCCCCAATTTGAAATGAGCTTAAATCATTTTCAGTTTCAGAAAATATCGATGAATCCGTTATTACGTCAAATAGTAAGATGTTAATCAACAGTTTAGCCTATTCTATTTGTTCAAACAAAATAAGCATATCATTTTATAAAAGCAAAATGACAGAATACATTTGACATCAGTTTTGTTTGATAATAAAAATCGAGCACGCCGCATTCAGCAGAATTTAACCTAAATTTTATTATTACCTTGAGTTAGGCAATCCTTTTCTTAATGTTTCTACCTTATGTTATATTAATGCGTTATTTAGAAGTTAGTAGCTACTTACTGTTTTTCTAGGTAATTGGTACCTAGGGCTTTAGTTCCACTTAATTCTGGAAGAAGTACGGTACTTCCATTTTTAATACAAAGTTTACACTTAATGGTCGTAGCTCTATTCAAGGATGGGAACCTCTCTAGGTAATTGCTACCTAGGATACGGTTGGGGGATCGAACCTCTGGCATCATACCTCGTGCTGACTATATCACGTTAAAAGCTATTCCGTTTTAGCTACAGTAGACGGCACTCCTAAATCTAGCTGTTAAAGTTTTATTTCTTGTCCCGTTTCTCTACATCTGAGTTTATTTTCCCACTTATAATCTCTGGTGGTTTTCGAGTATCTGCTATGGCAGCAATTGGGATACCCCAATTTGCAACAGGACCCCAGAAATGTGTGCTAAAATAATAATAATAAAAAAAGTTTAATGCATGCAGAATGTGATTCAAAATAAAAATGAACACACAAGAATGAACTGTGATGAAAATAACACGGGTTAAATTTAGGTTCTACAATGGTGTAAGATAAAATAATTAAAACCATTTATCAATTTAATAGAAACTTTTACTCAGAAACAAGATTGTGCGTAATTTAATCATAATGACAAAATATTACTACAAAAATGTCCCTAAAAGCCTTTTATAATATAGGACTATATTTATTTACCTAAAAAGTAATCCCACACACAAGATTGTGAAATAAATTTTACATATTAGACATTAAGAGGAATGTATTTTTTTAAACCATTTAAAAATTTACAAACATATATATAAAAATAGAAATAAAAATAAAAATACTTTAATTTAATAAATTTGAAAATAAATTTCAAATATATATAATTTGTATATTTAAAAATATATAAAATATATATATTATAAAATATATATAAAAATATTTAGTATAAAATATATATATATATCTATATATAGTATATATATATATTACCCGATACATATATATACTATAAATTTTTATATATATATATATTATTATTATGCGAAGTAAATTCAAAAACAAATAATCAAGGGACAATTAAAAAATGATATCGTGTAAAAATTGTACTGATTTTTATAAGACACTCGTATAGAAGCAGAGAGAGAGAGAGAGAGTGAGAGAGAGAGAGAGAAGAGAGAGAGAGAGAGAGAGAGAGAGAGAGAGAAGAGAGAGAGGAGAGAGAGAGGAGAATTATTGACGATGATTTCTTTCAATTTCAAGATAAAAAGATCAGTATAATTTAAATTTTTATTTTTTTTTTTATATATATATATATATATAATTAATAATATATATTATATATTATATATATATATATATAATATATATATCAATATTATTATTATATATATATTATATAATTTATATATGTTCTTTTCCGTTATAAGGGTGTTTTTCTTGAACAATTCCGCTACAGAAGTTGATGATTGGGGTGACGGAATAGGCAAGTCGATGAGATGGGTATCAAATATTATATGATAGTATTAGCTTTTATAAAATTATCGTTTAAATATTTACCTACGCATTCACGGTTTGGGGGTATGGGGGTGGAGCACCATTAGATATATATAATTTGAAGTCATAATATAACAAAATTAATAATATCATTTATATATTAATAACATTATATTTTATCTTTTTCTCATACGCCCCGCTAGCGATACCTCGGTGAGTTCCCTAGAACGAGAATGGTTTTTTGATTTACTTTATCAACTTATATCTTCAGTTAATTGTATGAGTGAGATTAATATATTCACCGTCGCTGGTTCATTTAAGTATTATTTTTTTTATTCTTTATTTTTCGTTCATTGGAAATACTTTTTAAGCTTACTCAAATGTTTGCAAAATAAAAGTTTTGAATATTTCAAAAAACATATATTCTCAAAGATCCTATATACAGAAGTATATATATATATATATATATAGTATATATATACTATATATATATTATATTTATTATTATTATAATAACCTATATATATATAATGATATATATATATAGTAATATTATATGTATATATTAATACTAAATATTATAATATTATATATTATATATTATATATCATAAACATTAATATATATACTAATAGTATTATTATAATAATAATAATAATATATATATTATATATATTATATATATATATATAATATATATATATATATGAAATAATATATAATAGTTATTTATTTAATATATATTATGTATATATATATATATAATAATATATTAATACTATATATTATATATTATAATATAATAAATATATAACATTATTATAATTAAATACTATAAATATATTAATTTAAAAATATCAAATATATATATATAATGATTTAAATATTATATATATCTAATATATAATATATTACGTATAATATTATATTCTAATAAATAAATATATAATAAAATATAATATATTATATAATATATATATTAATAACCGACATTATATCATATATACTTATCTAGTACAATGTATATATTTATAAATATAGTAACTATAATATATATATATATACTTATCTTATAAACATAATATATAATCCCTCTAACTATATATTATATATATATATTTTATAGATTATATATAATATCTATTATATATTATATATTACTATTTGGAACAGAATATTAAATGCATTTTTGTTTTAAGAAATGTATTGAATAATACATAATCTTATTGTTATTCAAGTTTAAGGGTGTTCAATTGTTGATTTTAGTGTAATGCAAAACATCGATTCTTTGTTTTTTGATAATACATTCGAATGTTTCGAAAATCTGTTCAAAAGCAATGTGCAATTTACGTTATATTATATAATACGATACATCAATATTATATATATATATTATATATATATAATAATATATATATTAAAAAATATATATTAATAAATATATATTATATATTATATATATTATATAATGATATATAATTAATATATTACATAAACGTATTCATAATACAAGCATTCCCACAAAATACATTTAGGCAAAATTAGTCTCAGTTATCAATTACGTTTACACAGTAATCTGTATACAAGCTTAACAAATCGATATCATAACCTTAACTATTTCGGTCATTATTATATATTTCTTTATATAATATTTTACTTCTGCTTATTATATATATATATATTATTATTTTATTTTTTAATATTTGATTATGACTGATAATATTATTATTAATATATATATATATATCTGTATATACACTTTATTTATATATATATATATATATATATTTATACTATTCAATATATATATTATATATATATGAATAATATAGTATCTATACTTATATATATATATATCATTATATATATATCATTATATAATATTAGTCATAATAGATTATTATATAACATATTTATTATATAATAATATATTTAATATATTATTATTATATATTATATTATATTATATATATATATATTATATATATATAATATATAAATATATATTTTATTTATATTTTTTATCTAATATATATACATAATTATCCTTATATTAATCTTATATTATATATATTATAGCTAAACTTAACATTCCAATATTAGTACTATTATATTATATATATATAGAACATATATTATCTATATATATATAATATATATATATTATATATTATATATATAATATACTAATAATATAATTTCCTTGGTTTATTCAATTTGTATATGGGATGGGGTTATGAAAGAATTATGGGTGGGGGTGGCAAGGGAAGATGTTAGAATGATGGAAAATGACAGAGAGTGCAGGTCCCACTAACCTATTATTTTGCCGGATGATTTGGTTTTGTGTGGCAATCTAAAGAGAGTTTGAGAAGAGGATTGGGAGAGAGATTTGTCAGGGTGTGGTAAAGGATGGGTTTGAAAGTTAACTTAGATAAGAGTAAGGTTAGTGGTTGTGAGTAAGGAGAGTCTCGGTGTGAAGTGTGCATGTTAAAGAATGGATCGAGCAGCATGGAACAATGTTGAGTTTTAAATATTTGACATATATGTTTGTTATGGAAAAAGGAAAGGATGATGCAGGTGTATTAGGAAGAGATGTGAATGATAGACGGAGAGCTAGTGGCAATTAAATCCTTGTGATGTTAAAGAGGATTAAAGTTTGATAGTGTTCCAAGGGTCTTAACACACGAGAAGATTGTTTTAGCTTGTGTTATGTATAGTTTAAGATTCATGGTCTGGAATATAAGGTATAGATCTAAAGTTCAATGTGTTCGATGGACAATCTTAGGGGCGCTGTTAGGGATGTAGAGAAGATATTGATAAAAATGCGGTAAATGACTTGGATTTATAAAAAAATGAAAGTACGTTGAGTATGGTTTTGCTCGGATCATGTGGACGGTATGGATGACATAATCGCGTTGTTAAGAGGAATAGTATGTGGGAGTGTGTTGGGAATTCGCGGGCCTGGGGACGCGTGTGAAGAAAAAAGTGGATTGAGTCAGTAAAAAGAATGTCTGAAGGAAAAAATGTGAGTTTGGGAGATGCGAGAAGAAAGGTGGCATAATAGGAGTGAATGCGGGATTTTGTGAGGGGGTCAATGTTGTGGATCCCACTGGGTCTCATAGTGTGAGGATCAGGGAACCTAAAAGTGGACCGAGGAGTGTCTACCTTGTATGAGAGAGAATCGTGTTGCGATGTCCGTTGAAACTCACTTGTGGTAGTGGGTAGCTGTTTTAACTACTTGATTCGATAACATTGTTCGCACTAAAATACAGAGCATAAGAGTAAAAGAGTTGAGTGGGATAACACGTGAAGGCTGGTATATGTGTATTTCGATTTTGTGTTGATATTTCATTAGCTAATACTGTTACTGTGGGTTCTACTAGTTTGCATGCTTATTGGCCAGCTCTTGGAGCGGGACAAGCAGAAGGTGGGGTGCATATACTTACCTTATACATAAAATCTACTCCGTCAATAATTATATTAATTTTATAATATAAATATAATAATTATAATATTTTCTAATATATATATAATATATATATTTATATATATAATATATATGTAATATATATATATATATTATATATATATAATATATATAGTGAATTATATATGAACAATAAATTTAAGGTATATGATAATGTTTTGTTAAGTTTATCACAGTAAAATCTAAATTTAATATAAATTAAAATATTTATTTTATTATAAATCTAAATTTACACAGTAAATTAGGATTTAACAAAGTAATGCAACAAGCAGTAAATAAAGGCACGCGCAGGTAAGATATGGCTAACGCGCTTATGTTATAAACATGGGTAGGAAAGATATTAAAAAAGACGATCTATACCGGGGGAAAAACTCGATATTCGTGATATTACGCTCTGTCAAGACTTCACATTACAAGTTTAAGTATTACATGCAATATATTGAAATACAAGGATTGAACTCTTTGGTTTAATTAAATTAGTTTACTCGTTGTACGTAAATAAAATTGGTTATATCTATTATATATGAATGTCACGTTGTGCTCTGTGGGCTGCTGTGACTGCTTGAGTGGAAGGTTCGTAAGAGTAGCACAAGTAAAAGTTGTTTTCTATTTATACTTTTACAGGTGCGCGTGGCTACTTGTTACTTAGGATCTCGGTTTACACTGAACTAACTCTATCTAACTCGTATCCTATCAATTTATAGATACCAGAATCAGATATATCAGGGATTTCCCTTTTTAGTTCTTCAATATCTCTAATCAACAAATTTTACAATTTCATTTTAGATGGAGTGTTACCAATATAAAACATAGAACTTTCACTGTAAACTCCATAATCTTAAAATAAGTATTCTGTTGTTTTTTTATGCATTAGAAAATTTCCTTCCTATACTAATTTAATTTGTTTCTGCTACTTGCTTGTTCCTTATTAGATAGACTTTTATTTTTTTTTTTTTTTTTTTTTATTAATTTTTACTACTTCTACGAGATTCTGTATCTCATCACAGCCTGAGATTTTATTCTATTTTGGGAATTTTCTTACGTACATCATCTAGGTCAGGGTTTCTTAACTGGGGTAATGGACCCTTAGGGGTAATCATGCATCAAGAGGTACTGGCTGGTATATAAAGACGTTAAGAAAGTTATTGCGCGTGATCAGTATAAAAACATCAAGAAATAGGGAATCGAAATCGAACGTTCTGGCAGTTTAGGACAGGTATACCTTTACTACTGGAAACCGAGTTATGTCAGGTTCTTAAGTGCGTTTGCTACCTACAGTATACCTTTGTGAGTCGGGATTCTTAACATTAGTTGCAATAAAAACTAAAAATCGGAACCGACTAGACATGAAACATGATATGCGTCTTGCGTTGTCTAAGACAATCCCACAATTTGACGTACTTATCGAAATGAAGCAGCAGCAACCGTCTCATTAATTTATCTTTTTTGTGGCAATAAATAAAAGTTTTGTTTTTTTAAATTCATGTTATAATGTTTTTCTAAGGTCTTTTATGTTTTAGGTTATATATACATTATATATCATATATATATTATATATATATATTATTATATTTATAGTATATATATACTATATAGTATAATTATATATATTAGTATATAACTATATATATATAGTTATATTATATATATATATATAATAATAATATATATATAATATATATATATATATAATTATAATATATATTCATTCTGGGTAACGGGGTTCCGATAGCTTGTGCATGATGGAATTGATCTTTAGATTAGGGGTCATGATTCGTCAAAAAAAAGGTTAAGAAACCAACTTGCTCTAGATGATTCAGTTGCTCCAGTCTCATACGATATACAGATGGAGAGGAGGCCCGATGATTCACATTTATTACGTCTAGAACAGTTGATAAGAGAACCTATACAAAATTGATCGGAGTCTAACCAAGTTCTTTAAGCACGATTGACTTATGCTTCCATCACTACTAACTTATCGATACAAATACATCATATCCTTCCTATTGATAATCACTAGAGTCACAAACTTGCGCTCTTATATCGCTTTGTAAGTGGCTGCAGATACAAAAGATTGGAACTCCTCTGATCCGGTTATCTGAACTGAACACAAAAGTGTAGCCTTTGCATAGATTGTTTCGATTAATTCATTATTACAGTTAACGTTATACAACAGAATAAAAAAACCTATTAAAATAAAAAATTGCCACGTTCTCTATCTGCCTCTAGCACAGAAGGTCCGCCTATCAGGAGTCTAAACCATGCCCATCGATGGCTTAGAACATCTTGATTAGGTTAAAGCCAGGCAAAGGTTGCCTATCAAACTTAAATAATAAATTGTTTAACAATTTCATTTAGGTTCGGGTAAGTTTTCAAGATTAACACTTTCAGCTAACTTTGATAGCAGTGATTCTTCGAACATATGGGCTGGAAATAGTTTTATTTTATGCTCATTATAATTAATACAATACAATACAAATTAAATTAGAGATTTGAACATCAAATAGTATACCATATCTAGAGGTATATGTTATTTTATATTATATTACTAATCGTCCATCTATATCATTATACTATGATATATTATTATATATAAAGTATAATAACAACCAAACGGGTTTGCAATAATCTTTTAACAGATGCCTGTACCACGAATGGATTAAAAGATCCCCAACAAGCTTGAACTTATGTGAAGAGATAAGTGGCCGATTCCCGACAAACCGGAAGCATAATCAATTTGAGCATTGAACATAGAGAAAATAGGCAGATTTTGTTATAGACCAAATGGTTTAGTTGAATGTACTGGGTCTTCTGCAGTCTTTCACGTTTCTTGATGTAAATTCATTGGAATGGAATGACAAAGATGAGAAAAATTTGATAGATGGGTAAACTATATATCCACTAGTGTACGTATAGCAATGATGTTGGGAAATAAAGGGTTGCTTGAAGAGTAGTTGTGGCAATTAATTCAAAGCAAAAATAATTATCTACAATAAAAGCAAGATCAACCTGCAGTACCTTCTTTTGTCTAAAGTCGTTGAAACACTCATAGGGGTGAAAAATTATTTAGTATGAAAAAGATAATTGGAGAGCTAAATGAAAATAGTTTGGAGTTTAAAGTCATTTGTGTGTCATTAACATAATATATTTTTGATATTGATTGGTTTTCGAAT
>JABUQX010035350.1:5000-28317 GCA_015478945.1 Trachelipus rathkii
GGTTGAAATTTTTCTTCGTCTTATTTATTATTGCAAATTTGTCGCACAAGCATGTTGTGCCCATGTCGGCCGTTAATTGACTTTGGTCGGTTGCTTCCTGTACCCAGGAGCACCCCAGTAAGAATGCCGTTGTAGCCCTAAGCAGTGGGTTTCCGAACCACTTCTCTATTGATTTAAATAAGTATCGTTTCAAAGCAGTGATATCGAAGCAGGAAACTTGAAAAACTGTAAGAGATACCTTATTTTTTGTGGTGTCGGATCGGACTAGTGGTAGACCTGCCTGTACATTGTCTAACGGAGACGCTGTTTGTCGATGGTCGAGTCCTGGCGCGAGTGAAACTTTTTTCGTCTTATTATTGGCAAATTTATCGACACAAGCATCTTGTGCCCATGTCGGCTTGGCTTGATTTGGTTGGTTGCTCCTGTAACCCAGCAGCAACCTATCAAAATGCCCGTGTAGCCCCAGCAGGAGTTCTATATCTATACTTTATATCTGTCCTCTTATTCCAGACCATAGTCCCTCTACTATATACATTTGCACAGGTAATAGCATACCGTCATGTTAAGACCCTAGCCACACCAAGACTTATTCCCTTTCAATCCACTTAGATTTTAAATTGCACAAGCCATCTTCCTTCCATTCACAACTTTCATACTACATTCTGCATCAATGTCCGTTCATTTTTTATTAACATATATCCTTAATTGATTTGAACCTCAGACATTTGTTCCAGCTGTTCTCACAATCTAACATAACTTTACACAGAGAACTATCCTCACTCAAACCCATAACCTTATCTTATCTACGTTTTTTTTCAAACCCCTCCTTTTACACACCTGCCAAATCTCTCTCTACTAATCCCTCAAAGCTATATCAGATTCGCCACACTAAGCTTAATCATTCGCATATAATAGGTAGGGCACCCTGCACTCTCTTTCATTCTCCATTACTCTACACCATTCCCTTGCTACCTCACCCCACCTCTGATCTTTCATCAACCAATCCATATTATTATAATATGTATATATATATATAATATTATATATATATATATATATATATATTATATATATATATATATATATATTATATATATATATATATATATATATATATATATATAAATATATATATATATATTATATATAGTATATATAATATATATATATATATATATATATATATATATATATATAATATATATATATATATATATATATTATATATATATATATATATATATATATATATATATATATATATATATATATATATATATATATATATATTTTTTTTTTTATATAAAAATATATATATATATATATATATATATATATATATTTAAGTCTTTGATATATTCTTTTATAATCAAAAAGAAAAATAATAATTGCTTTTCTCCGGTTCCGGCTCCAACTCCGACAATAGTTTCTGCACTGTTTGAGAATGTGCTGTACTTTCCCTGGCAATAAATTTTCACGTACAAAAATATATTTTTGAAAAAATTTATGCACAGAATCCGGTTCCGTTTCATACTCCGGCTGCGGCTCCAGATCCGGCGCTGGATCCGACTAAGGTTTCTGCACTATTTGAAAATTGTTTAGCGCGTCTTCTGGCAATAAACTTTTCACCAAAAAAAATATTTATACTAAAAAAAACTTATACCCAGAATCCGGCTTTCCGTTTCCGACTCCGGATCCGGATCTAACTAAGGATTGGTTTCTGCACTATTTGACATTGTTCAGCACGATCTTCCGGCATAAATTTTTCATCTAAAAAATATTTCTTGAAAAAATTTTAAAACAAGGATCCGGCTCTAACTCGGCTCCGGTTTCTGACTTCCGGATCCGGATCGACTAAGGTTTTTGACTATTGAAAAATTAGGTCAAGCGAGTCTTCTTGGCAATACATTTTTCAACTAAAAAATATTTTTGAAAATAAATTTTTTTAAGCAGATTCCGGGCGCTCCGGAATCAGACTCCGGTTCCTGCTGCCGGATCCGAATTCGGATCCATCAAAAGGTTCCCTGACTATATGAAATTGGTTCAGTGCGTCTTCTGGCATGAAATTTTTCACCTAAAAAAATATTTCTTAAAAAAATTCATACCTAGGACCCGGCTCCGGGTTCGGTTCCGGAATCCGCGCTCCGATCCGACTAAGGTTTCTGTACTAATTGAAATAATTGTTCAACACGTCTTCTGACAATACCTTTTTCGCCTAAAAAGATTTTTTTTTAAAGAAATTAAATACCGCAGGATCCGGCTCCGGGCTCCGGTCGGCTCCGCTCCGTGGCTCCGACACGGTCCGGGCTCGGCTTCGGCTTTCGATCTGAACTGGATCTGACTAAGAGTTTCTGCACTATTTGAAAATTGTTCAGACTTCTTCTATCAATAAATTTTCACAAAAAAAAAAATTATTTTTCGGAAAAAAATCATACCGGAACCGGCTCCGACTTCGACTCCGGCTTCCGACTCCGAATCCGGATTCCAATTAAGGATTCTGCACTATTTGAAAATTGTTTCAGCAAGTCTTCTGGAATAAATTATTCAATACTAAGAAATTATCTTCTTGAAAAAATTTTAAAATACCAAGGATAGGCTGCACCGAATCTAGATGCCGGATCGGACACCGACTAGGTTTCTGAAACTATTTGAAAGATTTGTTCAGTACGTTTTTCTGGCATTAAATTTTTCACTAAAAAAAATATTTTTTGAAAAAAATTCATACCAGGCTTCCGGCTCCTGACTCCAGCACCACGCTAATACTCTCAGCTCTGGCTTCACTTTCGGCTCCGGATCTGACTAAGGTTTCTGAACTATTTGAAAATGTTCAGTACGTCTTCTGGCAATAAAAATTTTTTCACCTAAAAATATTTTTAAAAAAAAATTCATCCCAGGATCCGGCTCCGGCTCGGGATCCGGATCCGATTAAGGTTTCTGAACTATTTGAAAATTGTTTAGCAAGTCTTCTATCAATCAATAAAATTTTCACACATAAAAAAAATATTTTTTTAAGAAAAAATCATACTCTGGCTTCGACTCCGTCTCCGACTTTGAATCCGGCTCCGGCTCCGACTCCAAATCCGGAACCGATTAAGGATTCTGCACTATTTGAAAATTGTTCAGCATGTCTTCTGGCAATAAAATTTTTCATCTAGGAAAATTATTTATTGAAAAAATTTATACCCAGGATCCTTCTCCGAATCCGGATCCGGATCCGGATCCGAACCTGACTAAGGTTTCTGCACTATTTGAAAAATTGTTCAGTACGTCTTCTGGCTATTAAATTTTTCACGCTAAAAAATATTTTTTTAAAAAATTCATACCCAGGTTTCGCGGTCCGGCTCCGGTCCGGCTCCAGCTCCGGCTCCAACTTCACCTTCGGCTCCGGATCTGCCTAAGGTTTTCTGCACTATTTGAATTATTTAGCACGACTTTTGGCAATAAATTTTTCATCTAAAAAATATTCTTTCTGAAAAAAAATTTAATACTATTGCGAGTCCGGCACTCATGACTCTGCTCCGCTCGACTCCGGCTCTGTCTCCGACTCCGGGATCCGACTAAGGATTCTGCACTATTTGAAAATTGTTCAGTACGTCTTCTGGCATTAAATTTTTCACATAAAAAAATATTTTTTGAAAAAATTCATACCCATAGTGCTCCGGCTCCGGCTCCGGCTCCGGCTCGGCTTCCGGCTCCGGATCTGAATAAGTGTTTGCTGTACTATTTGGAAAATTGTTCAGTACTTCTTCTGGCATTAAATTTTTTCATCTAAAAATATATTTTTTAGAAAAAAAATCATACCAGGATCCGGCTCCGGCTCGGCTCCGGCTCCGGCCTTCGGGCTTTGGCTTGCCGGCTTTGGGCTCGGCTTCGGCTCCAGCCTCCCAATCTTCGGCTTTCAGCTCCCGGATCCGAATAAGGGGTTTTCTGTCAGCTATTTGAAAATTATTGGGTCAGCAGATTCTTCTAAAAAAAATATTTTTCGAGAAAAAAAAAAAATCATACTCGCGGTCCTGCTCCGGCTCCGGCTCCGGCTCCAACATCGACTCCGGCTCTGACTTCGGATCCGGATCGGATCCGACTAAGGATTCTGGGACTATATTTGAAAAAAAATGTTCAGGGTCGAGTCTTCTGGCAATACATTTTTAATCTAAAAAAAATTATTTCATGAAAAAAAATTATACCCAGGCTCTGGCTCCGGCTCCGGCTCCGGCTCCGGCTCCGGCTCCGGCTCCGGCTCCGGCTCTTGCTCCGGCTCCATTTATTTGACTGAGTAAAATCCGAAGAATGAGCTAGAGGTTGAGAATATGAAAAAAAAATTAGATTTTCTATAATTATAAATAAAACATTTTTTGATCCTAAACCTGGAATTGCAATTTTGACTGGAATTGAAATTTTTTAGTTCGACACCTCTCTAAATAAATTTCTGTATCTAAAAAACTATTTAGAATTTTTAAAAAATAATTACACCATGATGTTCAGGAGGAATTTTTCTACTAATTTAGATAATAAAAAAAAATGTGAAAATTTTGATTTTGCTTTCAAAAAGTAGGGGGGTCTAGTTATGAAGTCTCCCCTTAACAGCAAAAATTTCTTCAATTCCATATAATATCGATATATACTTATAAATTTTAATGACTTTTTATAATTTATTTGGTGAAGCTCAGAAATGTAAACTATTTGGAATATACGTATTGATAATTTTATGTTATTTTTCGTATTCAGTAGCCTACGCACGTTTAAAATATGAACGTTGTTCTGGCATAACGACAATGGATTTAATAGATATGTTTGAAATAACGGTGTAATTTGGTTTAACGCGCAACTCATAACTCAAAAACTACAATAGCTACAGGGAAAAGGAATACATTGCTGGAATGCTGGTCCAATTTTAGTGCGGAAAATGTAAAAAAAAAAAATTTAAAAAAAAATTTAAAAAAAATATATCTCAAAAACTACAATAGCTACAGCAAAAAGGAATACATTTTTGGAATCCTGGTAAAATTTTAGATAGGAAAATGTAAAAAAAATAAAAAATAAAAAAAATTATTGTTAATAATTATAGTAATATAATTAGGGCCTATTTAGAGACCTTTTATTTGGTTATACTCGTTAAAAATAAATAGACTTTCTATTAATTTTGCATTTTTTTTTTTAACTAAAGAATCACCCCAAAGGGTATACCGCTGATGTCAGAGGATCGGTGGTTCTCGGGCCTTCCGGGGTAACTACGGGGTAAGGCTAATTCCTCCTCTCCGGGGAGGGTCTCCGGAACCCCCGCTCTTTGGTATTTGGGTGTCGCGGGGGTTCCTCCGCCCCTCCCCTACCGGGGGGTATGGAAACGCCCCCCCTGTATTTCCCGTCGGCTCGCAGCCGCTACTTTCCGTGTAATACCTTTTTACAAAATAATATATATATATATATATAGTATATTATATATATATATATATAGTATATATAATATATTATTATATAATATATATATATATATATATAATGATATATAGATACTAATAATATATTATTAGTATGAGTTATATATACGATAAGTTTATATATATATAATATAGTATTATTAATGTCCCTGCTTGGTATATGATACATGAAGTATTTATTTTATTTATTTATTATTATTTTTTTTTTTTTAAGCATTTTTCTTATATTTCAATTTTTACAAGGATTTCAAAAATGTATTCCTTTTTCCCCTGTAGCTATTGTAGTTTTTGAGATTGATTATTATTTTTTTTTTTTTTTTTTTTTTTACCAGTTTCCGCAATAAAAATTTACTCAGGATTCCAACAATGTATTCCTTTTCCCTGTAGCTATTGTAGTTTTTGAGATATGGATCGATGATAGTTGTAGTTTTAAACCAAATATATAAATCACCATACTAATATATTTTATATATATATTATTATATATATATATATATATATATATATTATATATTATATATATATTATATATATATATATATATATTATATATATATATATAATATATATATATATATATATATATATAGTTATATATAACTAATAAGGTATATTTTTAAATATATATATATATATATATATATATATAATATATATTTATAATATATATATATATATATATATATATTATATAGAGCCCTACTACTTACCTCGTGTAAAATACTATATATATATATATATTCAATTGACAATAAAACTGAAAGAAAACAAATTTGTAGTTTTAGAACTTCACCAATATATCGATATCTGATTGAAAAAATGATATTTTGCTGTTAATGAAATACATATAAGCCATATATATATATATATATATATTATATATATATATATTACTATATATATATATATATTTAAAAAAAAAATATTTTATTTTAAATAAAAAATATATATAAAATATATATATATATATATATATATATATATATATATATATATATATATATATATATCCCTGTAGAGTTTGTTTCGGTTATTATTTTTATTTATTTATTATTATTATTATTATTATTATTATTATTATTATTATTATTATTATTATTATTATTATTATTATTATTATTATTATTATTATTATTATTATTATTATTATTATTATTATTATTATTATTATTATTTATTATTATTATTTTATTAATTTATTATTATTATTATTATTCACCTCTCTCTGCGTATATATATCTACCGGGTTAGAGTAATCGTACCGTCCTAAAATTTGGAGCGAGCTATTTCTGGTGACGTAACCTCGTCGTTGACGAGGTTACGGTATCCGTTGTTGACGCCTTAAAGGGTGTTGACTCCTTAAAAATTTGAAATACCCGTAGAAGGTTGAAATTTGGAGAAAGGATTAGGAGCCGGAGCCGGAGCCGGAGCCGGAGTCACAGTCGGATTCGGATCCGGATCTGGATTCGGCTGCGGGTCCGGCACCGGTGCTGGCTCCGGTGCGATGCTGGGTTAGTAAATATTTGTATAATAATACAATATTGGTGTCTTTATACATGTTATTGAACCCGTAGATTTCGAATATGATGGTTATAAATTCGTAAAGGGTGTCAGAGACCCCCCCCAGAGGGGGGGTCCTCTGAAGAAAAGGCCGGTATGCATACAATAGGAAGGCTGAAATTTGGACAGTACATAGAAGAAGGTGAAAGAATCTGAAGCGTCAGAGAAGTCGGAGTTGGCACCGGCCACCGGTGCTGGCTCCCGTGCGGTGCCGAGTTAGTGAATATTTGTATAATAATACAATATTGGCTTCAAAATATATGTTTATAAGGTCGTAGAGTTCGAATATGGTGGTTTGGATGTTTGAGGCCCGTAGGCGCGATCCGGCGCGAAACCGTCGCGAGAGCGCAAGCGTGTTCTGTTTACATACCTTAAATCAGTAAATCAAACCACCCATCCTACCCTCCCTAACCCACCCGTGATCTATTGATCTATTGATCTATTGATCTATTGATCTATTGATCTATTGATTCAAGTCATATTTTGTATAACATAACACAAAACATTTATTCTTTTTATATTCATAACGTAAAAAATTTGCATTTTTACACACCCAAAAGCAGTAAATCAGTAAATCAGTAAATCAAACAACCCTATCCAGCACCTTCCTCCCAACCGTGATCTATTGATCTATTTGATATATTGATTCGTCATATTTTTTAACATAATTTTTATGTTTTACATACCGTAGATCAGTAAATCAGTAAATCAAACCACCCTCCCCAGCTCCCTCCTCCCCAACCGTGATCTATTGATTCAAGTCATATTTTTTAACATAATTTTTGTTTTACATACCCTAGATCAGTAAATCAGTAAATCAAACCACCTTCCTCAGCACCCTCCTCCCCAACTGTGATCTATTGATCTATTGATCTATTGTTCTATTGATTCAAGATATTTTTTAACATAATTTATATGTTTAACATACCCTAGATCAGTAAATCAAACCACCCTCCCCAGCACCATCCTGCCCCTCCGTGATCTATTGATCTATTGATCTATTGATTCAAGTCTCTTTTTCTTTAGTATAAATAAGTTCTTTGACTAAAAGCGGGAAAAGAAAACCATTTTTTTTATTTTAAAGTATTTATAACATAAGTGCAGACAACATAATAGTTGACATATAAATTTTTAATATCAAATATATTTACAAGTTTATTAAAAGAAACATTATTTAAAAAACAAATGATGAAATAAATATAGTATGCACCGCATAAATTAGAATTGATAGGTTGTACAGGAAAACTTAAGGTCTTAACATATTAAACCTTATTATGTTTTAAAAAAGATATTAAATAATGATTACTAAACATAAAATCTAAATGCAGAGAGTCAAGGAAATATACAATATTAATTTTATTCTTATACACGGTTATCCAGCGTCCATTGCTCGAAACATTCCGAGGAGAAGTGTTGAAGACAAGTCCATAATCGGGTTTCCAATTTACAGAGCCGAGTTATTAACAGGCGAATACCCTAAAATCTTTCTTTTCATTTCGAAAGACATTTAATATTTCATCTTCAATTCATCTTAATAATTCAAGATTATGTTTTGTACTCTGTCAATCTCTATGATTTGAGGATGTTCCATATACACCAGAACTGAGATGGAGGATTTCAAACTTTGTTTAAATTTGAGACTCAGCCCTAATGTTCCTTTTCTTAGGATATTGAGATGATAAGCATTACAAGCTGGAAGATTCCAATCTGTGGGATCGTACGCATATAAATTACTGTTTTCCGCATAAGTCTTGAGATCAACACCTGTACCTTTATCGCTGCAAGATAGAGTATTGGCTATTAAATCGTAAAAAGGTCGTGAACAATGAGAATGTGAGCCTTCGTATATCAACTCATAATCACGACCGTATGGCTGACCATTCACATGCAGACTGATACCTCTAAGTCCGAAATGGGTAAATTTAAATGCAGACTTTCCATAGTTTCCAGAATAAGCCTCGTGTTCTACGATCCTTATTATTACTTTCTGAGGTAAGCTACCATTGACGATGTTAGGTATATTAATACTCGACAATCCTTGGGTAAAGTTAAAATTTTCAGTCTCAATTCTCCTGATTGGATATTTTGCTGTATCGTTCAAAAGAGATTTCTTGATTTCCATTTGTTTAATGGGGGATAATTGCACTTTACGTACATAAAGATAAGCGTCCAGTAATTTGAAAATAGGTCTTGGCGCGGTAGTTGTGGCTCCGAAACTGCTATGGACATTAAGCGCAAATTGAGGTGTAGATCTAGTTAACCTGATACGAGTGTCCACTGATGGTAGAATAAGTCTTTCCTGTGAGAATATATCACCGTTCACACGACCGTAATATTCGTACGTATTATTTTTAGACTTAGCAGCGTTGGTTCTGTGTCTCTACATCTTTTAAATTGTAATATCCACATGACTGCAGATGAGACTCCTTAGCATCTTGAGAATAATTTAGTAAAGTTTCAATATAACTTCGATAAGGGTAACTTGCAGCTGATGCTCTAGAAAAGTTTCTTTAAAAACACTTCAAGTTGATTAAAACATGTATACAGGAAATTTGTCTCGGCGTACACTATGTGTTCGGTGCCTATGAGATCTGATTCATCTTCATTTACTAACTTAGCTTTCAAATATAAAAACACATTCGAAGGGTCAAGATACTGGTCAGAAGTGCCTGGTATATTGAATTCGAGAGGTACATCCGTATTGGTGATTGCGTGAACAGGGTTAATACTAATAAATTTGGATTTCCTTAACACTGATCTGTGTAGGATTCACGAAAAGAGATCCAATTCACTCTTACAACAGTCTGGGCTAGAGGGATGGAGGAAATGCATCTTGCTGCTGCAATCGCTTGACGTATAATAAGGAAGAGCTATGTTTAAGCATTTCATATATACGAAATAGATGCATGCTATTATTATTTATGTAAAAGTTTCCACTTATCACTGTTATTAGAGATCGAACACGTCAATACATTTTTTCTTTAATGGTCCTTTCATATTCCTCTTTACAGTTTTTTTTACGGCGACCTACACCTTGACCAGTCATCTTGCATCGTAATTTTTTTTTTTTTTTCTTTAACATCAATCTAAACATTTCGTTAAGCATCAAGCTAGCTAGTCGCCGTTTTACAGCCGTAAGAGGGTCGACACCATCCATAATATCCTGGATAGTGTCTATATCTGTCCTAGCCGCTTTTTTAGCGAGGTATTTACCTCTGAATTTAAACAAAGGGATAGCACGTCTGAACAACGAAGCAAAAAATCCACCTAAACAATATCCCCTCTGCATTCCATTATTATTATTATTATTATTTAACGGAGCTTCCTTCTTATTTGTACTTTACATACTGCTGTCCCAACTGTGAATGGGTTATGGGCTTACCTTCAACGTCTTTTATATAAATACGAATCGAACTCTGGTGAGCCTTACCCAGCGGCAAATAGTAAACATTAGGAAATGTCATAATTGTGCAATCTTTAGGAAAATGAACTACTCTTGACAAAGAAGCTTTAATATTCCCGACAAACTGATGGTCTATAATATCTGTATAAACATAGGCCATCCCAGGATCTTGTAACAACTTATCAGGATCACATACGAAATGTAATGAATTAGAAAAGTTGTTTTTGAAGATGCTATATGATCGTCAGTAGTAGGCAGGTAATGAAATAGAAGAAGGTATATAAATTGCTAGCATTGGGTTATGGTTCAACCTCCTCTCTGAAGGGTTATCTTGTAAGAGAACTCTATTTACGCGCCACATGCATTAGGTTGATAACTGGTAATGTGTTGTAAATCATGTTAATTTACTAGTATACGCCTATATCTTTAAAAAGACACCAGTTCCATTAACTTCCCCCCCTTGGTTTTTAGTAACTGAATATCAGGTCTTGATGATATCTGTATTACAGGAGATACTACTGCTTCCAATATTCCAATGAGAGACGTATATACTCTGCTTTATTACGTAAAACCTTTCAATGTAATATTCGAGTACATCACTTTTCTGTATATGTTAAATCTGGCTGTGTTATGCAATTTTCAAAGTTTGTTTGTTACACAAATCCAATACTCCTTAAAATTCATGATGCAACGCTGGGTCTGATTCAAATTCTCTATACTGGTCATCATTGAATTATTTCACTTAATCCTGTTTCAAACATTTCTCGTTCGAGAGTTATAGGGTTTCAATATTTCTGTATTAAATCTGATATTTAAAGTTTTCAGCATGTAGATCTCATAGAGGCGAGGAAGTAGTCTGTTAATAGAAATTATCTTCGGTTAGTCCAATGATTTTTTTGTTACACTCGATTTCTACAACACATGTCATCAGTATTTAACGAGTTAGACTTTATATTACTAATGGAGCTCTTTCGTATTATGTACTTTATTCGCTCACGGGCTGTTCCACCTGTGAATGATAAGGGTTTCCCTGTTCGACATTCGTCTTATATACTATCATAATGGTTCTAGTTGAGGATATTCAAATGTTATATAAATGTCACACTAGGAAAGAAACTATATACCTGATATTTTAGTGAAATTATATATATCACTCTTAGTATTGTGCTTTAATGTTTCCAATCATATCTGGGTGCTGCTACAATATTAGGTGTTTAAACATAATTGTCTTGTCGTGCCTAGGGTCATGTAACATCTTTGAAGTGATCATATACAATATTGCAGATGATCATCTTGTTTTGCTTTTTGCTATTAATGTCCTATTCTTATTATTACTTCTTCCATAGTAAGGGGATATAACGTATTTAATTTCATTTGAGAGATGAGGGGGATTATGTTAATTTCTCAATATGTGTCATCTACGTAAGTAATTACATTTACGATAACTCAATCCTGACAGTGTGGGAAATTTAATAAACTTCTATCTTCAAGTTTACTCGATTTGAATTATTAAGTGATTAGCATCGTTGCCCTTCGTTTGACTGCGTTTATTAACTGAAATACTAAATCTTTTACTATACGGTTTGATCAAATTGTTTGTTTTTAAGTCTATAAACACATCAAGTAAGAGATTTAATCGGTTTTTTAAATATCTTTCAAAGAAATATTCTCTTGTCGTTCTCTTTGACAATCCTTAATATAATCTGTGTTAATTTTTATATATGTTTTTAAGCATTCTCACACTTCTAAATACACAAACGCTGTATGTGAATCAGGTATATTCTCGATATGCGCATCCAATATCATTTCGCATAACCCTACTTCATACATTTCTCTTTCGAGTTTTATAGGGTTCAATAACTCTGTAGTAAAGTCTGATATTTATTTTCAGGATGTAGGTCCATAGAAGCCGATGAAGGTAACGTTAAATAGAAATGATCTTCACTCTCCATGTTCACAAAGTAAACTGATCAATGTTTCTTAATTTCACTATCATTTATATAACTATTAAACTTCATAGGGTATCCAGCCCATTTGACAAGATACTGTTTATTTTTACCTTTTCCTTTAGATCCTATTATTTTTTCTATTTTATTTTCGTGACTTTTAGGATTAAATCGTATTTTCTGTATTTTTTCAAAATCTAAATCCTCAAGATAGTATAATTTTAACCTGTCTCTCGGAAATTCTCTGATGGTATCTACTTTATAAAAACTTCTCTTGACCATCCAGCTTCTTACCTTTTTCTGAAATTTTCATCAATTCTAGACACTCTCACATAATCTCCTACTTTAACACCTGTGTTATCTTTTATTTTACCGGCCGTGTTACTAGATAGAGAAGGTTTTGTCTTTACCATTTCTACAGGAGTATTCTTAAGTGTTCTATGATAAGACCTATTATATGAGTAAGCCAGTTCTTGTAGAATATCGAAATATTTAAATGTATTCTTCTTAGTGAGATACCTATGCATTCTTTCTTTTATAGTTCTTTGTACTCTTTCAACTATCGCAGCTTTATTAACCGAGAACGTATTGTAATACCCGATATCATACTCCATGACTATTCCTTGAAACTCTTTACCTAAAAATTCTGCACCCTTATCTGTCCACATCCTTTGAGGATATCTGCCATCTTCATTTACAATTTCTCTTACAGCTGCAGCAACAGTTTTTGACTTTTTATCTTTAAAAGCCCTTAACCATAAGTATCTGGAATATACATCTATCACAAAAAGCATGTACTGATACCCTTCATTGTTAGATTTATATTTTATCATTTCAGCAAAGTCTAGTTGCCAGACATTATCTAAATGGGGGGCTATGGTTTTTCGTGTAGGAAATTTTTTCGTATAGGTTTATACAGGGTAAAAGCATCTTCACCCTCTAAATATTTTTTCAATTCTTTTTTATTAATATGAGGAAACTTTGATTTGAATCTTGAAAAGCCACCGTAAGTGTAAGGTTGTTTTACATCAAAGTAATATTTATCGACCGTCTCCTTAGCTTCCATGCTCACAATGATATTGACAATAAAAAACATATTAATTTATACTGTAAGGGGGGTATAAAAACCGAAGGCCTATATGAAATATTTTATTTTTAATTACAAAATAATATCAAAACCTTATGGCTATATGCTAATTTTAAATTACAAGCATAGTTAATGTATACATGGTTAATATGAATTATTTTTAAATTGAAAACAATACAATGCTGTGAAAAGTACAATAATTAATTAGGATTTAATTCATTTTGAAACGATGTATGGTTTTTTTTCTGAATCTACCTGTGCCTGAACGGGATGTGTTTCTGTTTAACGTCTTTAATCTATCCGATGCAAAAGAAGGACCGGAAGGACTCGCATCTGGCCTAGGGGACATTGGAATATTATCCATATCCTTCAATCTTTGCTTATTCTGGATTAAAGTTCTCGGAAAATTAATAGTTCATGAAGTTCATGTTTGTTCCTGTTCCAGCCTGTTACGGGATCCTTCTTTCAATCACGCGAAAGATCAGATTTTAGATCAACAATATTCGAACAATCAGCTGTTTCTCCGTCAATAATGATTTGACCTATATCGTTTCATGAAATCTGGTCTTTTAAAATATTATATAAAGTTAAACCAGTTTTTTACCTCTCATTGGCAAGCTTTCCTCCAGTACATGTTTAAAATTATCTTCTCTTTTCCTTCAATCTTAGGATCTGATGCTAGAGCTGAATCTTCCATATGTGAATTACCTTATAAAGCTTTTAGATCTACTAATTTTTGTAAAGTGTTTTGATATAGGATTCTTTTTTCATGAATGTTAACATCAGAGTTTAATATTTGACACAATTCATTCTCGTAATTATTTATCTGCTCAACTTTCGGATCATATAAACTCAAAGGTTGCTGTTGCAGCAACTGTTGCTAAGGGTATTACACAGGTTGAGGCTATTGGAGGGTTGATAGAGGTTGTTGTTGTTGTTGTTGTTGTTGTTGTTGTTGTTGTTGTTGTTGTTGTTGTTGTTGTTGTTGTTGTTGTTGTTGTTGTTGTTGTTGTTGTTGTTGTTGTTGTTATTTGTTGTTGTTGTTGCTGTTGTTGATAATTTACTTTTGTTATTTATTGTTGTTGTTGTTGTTGTTATTTTTGTATTTGTTATTTATTGTTTACTATTTTTCATTTATTTATTTCTTGTTCTTGTTATTATTTGTTATTTATTTATTGTTGTTTATTGTTGTTTATTTATTTATTATTTGTAGAAGATTTTTACTGTCCTAGCTTTTAATATTGCTAACTTGTTAATGTAATTGCAGTTATTGTTGTTGTTATTGCTGTTCATTTGTTATTTGCTATTTGCTTTATTTTGCTGTTGTTGTTGTTGAGGTAGAGCACCTGTATTATATTTCATCTTCTCATAATTGTTGTAGGGTAAAACCACCACCTTCTTCATTATTGAGCAATCCACTTGGTTATCAAAGAGTAAAGGTTGGAACACACCTTCACCTTTCTGTAATAGCTTCTTTTTATTTGTAAGTTTTCTTACGTTACCTGCAAGTTTTTTAATGATGTTTCTATGACGACGCAACTTCACCTTCTGAGGTCTGTTTAAAGGAACATTTCCTTTTATAAGATTTAGGCATACTTCGGCTATACATTGAACAAATTTTCCATCATCACAGATCAGCTTACGTTTTTCTTAAGGTTTCTGGTTTTTAAATTTTCTCATAAGAGGTAAATAATTTGCTACTAGAGTACTCATTGTTCAGGTATGTATACCGTCTCAGCTTCGTTAGGTAAGATATTTGTACGCAGCAACACTCTGTGTGTGTTCTTAGGGTGAAGCTCGCAGAGTAAATAACCGTGAGGTATAGATGTAACTTCTTTATATACTTTTAGGAACTCTTTATGTTGAGTAGTGAAAATTTGTGGCAACAACATTGACTTGGCTCATATCTCTTCTTTGCCCGAACAAGATCAAATACTGTGTGCATAAAGACACATCACACATATACTTATTCTGTTGAAAGATATTCTGTGTTATAAAAAATACAGTGACGTTTAAATGATAGGAGTAAACTTTAAAAGTTTCTGCTATATTCTCATTCAATTTATGCATTAAAGAGATTTTATATCGTATAAACCTTCATGAAATTGAATTACATCTTTGTAATCATTAAACTTTTCTTGGTAAACACTGTAGCACCATATGATTTTAACATGATTTTGTTCGAAAATTTCAACCTCTTTTAAAATATTTAATAACAGAAAGATTTTCCCACATCCTCCTGTAGGACCACATTCGAAACACGTAGCAGGAGCACGGAACATAAATTTACCAAAGTCCATTATAAGTTGACACCCGATCACTAATGAATAAGAAAATGGCTGCACTTATGTTATAAATGCTTTAAAATAAAAAACTTGTTTTGTTTTCCCGCTTTTAGCCAAAGAACATATTTATGCTAAAGAAAAAGAGACTTGAATCAATGGATCAATAGATCAGGGAGGGGGCAGGAGGGTTCTGGGGAGGGTGGTTTGATTTACTGATTTACTGATCTAGGGTATGTAAAACATAAAAATTATGTTAAAAAATATGACTTGAATCAATAGATGAGTAGATCAATAGATCAAAAGATCACAGTTGGGGTGGAGGGTGCTGGGGAGGTTGGTTTGGTTTATTGATTTACTGATTTGCTGCTTTATGAACATAAAAAGAATAAATGTTTTGTATTATGTTATACAAAATATGACTTGAATCAATAGATCAATAGATCAATAGATCAATAGATTAATAGATCAATAGATCAATAGATCACGGGTGGGTTAGGGAGGGTAGGGTGGGTGGTTTGATTTACTGATTTACTGATTTAGGGTATGTAAAGAGAACACATTTGCCCTCTCGCGACGGTTTCGCGCCGGATCGCCAGTTTCGCGCCGGGCCGGGACCTGCTGACGGAACCCGCCTCGCAGGGGTCCTCAAACACCCTAATCACCATATTTAAACTGTACGACCTTATAATCATATATTTTGACACAATATTGTATTATTATACAAATATTTACTAACTCGGCACCGTACGGGAGCCAACACCGGTGCCGGTGCCGACTCCAACTAATCAGATTCAGGATTCTTTCACCTTCTTCTATGTACTATCCAAATTTTAGTCTTCCTATTCTATGCATACCGGCCATTTCTTCAGAGGACTCCCCTCTGGAGGGGGGGGGTCTCTGACGCCCTTTACGAACTTATAACCATCATATTCGAGATCTACTGGTTCAATAACATTTATAAAGACACCAATATTGTATTATTATACAAATATTTACTATCCCAGCACCGCACCGAAGCCAGCACCGGTGCAGGAGCCGCAGCCGAATTCGGATCCGAATCCGACTCCGGCTCCGGCTCCGAATCCTTTCTCCAAATTTCAACCTTCTACGGTCATTTCAATTTTTAGGGGTCAGCACTCCCCTTTTAGGACGGTAAGATAACTCTAACCCGGGTAGATATATATACGCAGAGGAGGTGAATAATAATAATAATAATAATAATAATAATAATAATAATAATAATAATAATAATAATAATAATAATAATAATAATAATAATAATAATAATAATAATAATAATTACAACCGAAACAAACTCTACGGGGATATATATATATATATATATATATATATATATATATATATATAATAACCATAACTATATAACTAATAAAAAATATATATATAAAAAAAATATATATATATATATATATATATATATATATATATATATATATATATATATATATATATATATATATATATTACTATACTCTTATATATATATATATATATATATATTCTTCTCTTTCAACTATTGTCTAAACCTTCTATGTATATATATATATGCTCCTTCAGTAAATTAATATATAATAATAACATATATATATCTCACTCATATATATATATATATAAAGAACAAAAGTGAGGCAAGTACTGAACTAAAAAATTTAAAGGTAAATTTCTTGGCGAAAATCCATTGAGTTTTTTTTTGGAAACTTAAATTCAGTATCCTCCTCAGAATAACGTGAAAATGAATTTTATTTTCATTGTTGGACCGAGGAAAGAAAAACGAGCATCGCTAATTTTGAAAGAAATTTGTTCTGTTTAGCTAACTTTATTGCAAAGCTGCACTAATTCTTACGTAATAGAGGATTTGAGTTGATTGGTAAAAAACTCTTTAAATTTATTTGTTATACATATATATATATTTACATATATATATATATATATATATATAGCATAATATATTATATATATATATATATATATATTTCTGCTCTTAATATATATATATAAGTGTAGCACCTACATGGATATCTATTTATCTCAATTTTGCTGTTGTTGTTGCTGCTACTGCTGCTGTAATATATTATACACCGGTTATATATTTTGTTCATGTGAAATGTCAATCAATTCATGGAGCCAGGTATTTTCACCTATGTTTATATATATAGCCAACCAATATGTATGTATATATAATAGCCATGTATATAGCACCGCTCATAACCAATAAATTGCCTCTGACTATCCTCACTCTGCTATCCTTCTTCTTTCAGCTGGCTGTATGTAGCCAACAATGGCCATGTGCTATCTTGCTTCTTGTAATATATATGTAGCAAATAACTGTAATAACAATAACAACAATAATAATATGTTGCAATTGCCTACCTGCTTTATATATATGTTACTCTATGTGTATATATATATTTAGTAAAACCTAGTAGTAGTAGTAGTAACTTTGAATTTCGGATTTTAGAAAAGTAGCGATGAACTCCTTGCAAAACCCCTAGCTGCAATGAGACAGATCTTACCCATACAGATTGTTACCATCCACATCCGTAAAATTTTGAAGGTTGAATCTGCAATAATTGTGGATGAAATGAGTTTTATACCGTTTATGGCGATTGACCGTCAAACCAAATTTATCTCATTCATGATACTTTGAAATTTAGAATTTAGAAAATAGCATGAAAATGCATTATTATCTTGGAACTTGGTAACAATTTTTTTAATTATCCAACTATTGAACTTTTTATGCTCCTTTCAGCATAAACTGAGAAAACTAGCTACGGTAAAATATTAGATTCAACTACCAAAGTTAAGGAGTAATATTATTGATACTCCCACCAGAGTTAGAAGTAAACTGAAACCAAATCATACAACTAAAATGAAAAGTTGAGAGAGAGTTTTGATCTTATTTGTAAGGTCAGTTTCAGAAATCAGTCAAACTATCAGTCAAACAATGCCAGCAGGCAAAAGCTAAATCATCTTTGTAAGTTCTATTAAAACTCTTTAAACTACGTAAGTAAATAACTAATAGACTGAATCACACAAGCGCATTCATAGCAAACTCTATTTCACAACTGATATCACTAAGAACAATGTTATCTATATCAAGGTCATTGCAAAAGTATAATGAATCATGTTCTTATTTAAATATGTTTTAGATTATTGTATAAATAGCAGGAAAAGAAATCGGCTAAACGTTTAAGAACCAACAACGAAGATTAAGAAAAGATAAAATCAAATGATTCTACTCTAATTGATGCAATGAATTTTGCATTGTCATTAACATTGTGTTGATGAGCAAAGAGTCCGAGGACAACAATAAAGTCGACATAGCAGCTGATTTAATTTATATTTTATTGAAAGAAAGAGCACAGAATCTAATCCTCTCCACCCTTTGATATTTTAGGAAAATATCGCAAATGAATTAAATTTATAGGAATTATCGAAGTTTTCTTCCTAGTAGAGTCTAGAGATGAAAAGAATTGCAAACTTCATAGTGAAATTGATGGCAAAGTTCTGTTTATAAAATATTATAAAAGCTCTTTTAACATCTATTCCTTAATGGGTGGATATTGGGGATACCTATTAATGGAATGCATAAAAGAAGAGTTGTCGTTCCGCATCATGGTACACAGAGTTAAAATGCTGTAAAAATGTCTTCTTCCAACGCTTCTTCTTCCTATTCGTATTTCGTATTTACAGAAATTTTATCGGATTAGAATTGATGAATATCTCAAATCTTTAATTAAATATGATTTTGTCATAAGTTTTTAAACTTTTAAATAATTTTAGACACAATTTCGAAGTTACGCATTCAAGCGGATATAAAAATAGAAGATTCGCTTTGTTTCAGTTCATTTCGACCACTGATCTGAACTGGAAAATAGATTTCCTCAATTAGTGGATTTCATGCAGCCCTCTTACCTTTTACATCAAATGAAATATATAGATACATATATATATATATATATATATATATATATATATATATATATATATATATATATATATATATATAATATATATATATATATGCTTTTCATCTACTCTTATTCTTTCTTCTTATATATGTATATATATATATATATATATATATATTAATGCTTTTCATCAACGATCTTTTTCGCTGCACTTCTAACTCTGCTCACTCTTATGCCGATGATTCAACTATCCATTCTTCCACTCATTTCAAATGTGCTCCCTCGTTTTTATCTAGAGTTACCTCTAGTGTACAGCTTTCCGATTCAATTCTTCCTGATCTCGTCGGGATTTCTCAGTGGGGTAATCGTAATCTTGCGAAATTCAACTTTTTAAAAACTCAACTTCTTCATATCTCCCTCTCTAAAACGCCTCCCAACTTTCCTATTCCCTTCGACCGCTCTAATGTCTCACCTGTAAAACAACATAAACATTCTTGGACTAAACATAAAAAGTGAAGTGTCTTGGAGACCTCATATCATCACATCGGTTGCTAAAATGGCCTCAAAGAAGTTGGGAATTCTGATCAGATTGCGTGATTTTTTTTCTTCTGCCTAGATACTATAGTTATATAAGGGTCTCATTAGCCCCTGTATGGAATACTGTTCTCACATTTGGGCTGGATCCGGTTCCATCTTCCTTTTGGATAGGGTTGAGGATAAGGTTAAGAGACTTATAAACTGTTCCACACTTTCTGACTCCCTTGACCCTTTTTCTCTTCTCTGTGACGTGACACTGGCGCCCTATCTCTTTTCTATAGGTATTACAAGGGCAGTTGCTCGAGAGAACTGATCTCTTGCATTCCTCCAACACTGCGTTACCCTCATAGTACAAGAGGTGCTTACTCTCACATGAATATTGTGTAATTAGTGAAGACTCAAGGATCTCTCGTTGTGTTGCCTCTTTCTTTCCAGCCACATTTGTTTTGTGGAATTCCTTGCCTTCATCTATTTTCCCTGTAGCATTCAATCTTCCTCTCTCTATGTCCAACGTCTGCTCCCACCTGTGAGAATTGTGATCGGCAAGGGACTGAGTGGGTTTACTTTCCATTTATTTTTTTTGTTTTTCTTTTTGTTATTTTTGTTATTTTTTTCCTTTTTCCCCCTCCTTTTGAAAAAGGCCCTGTCCGTGAGTGGTGGTATCGTATATATATATATATATATATATATATATATATATATATATATATATATATATATATATATATATATATATATATATATATATATAGATATTTTATACTTTTTCTTTATAGCTATATATATATATATATATATATATATATATGCTGATATATATATATATAGGCAGGGTGTCTCAAAAAAATTTACTGATACATTGACTGCTTTTTGTTTTTTCAGATGTAACTACTGTAACAGAATGGCAGGAGCTCAACTTAGCTTTGAAGATAGAAAGTTTGTCCTTAAATGCTATTGGACCACCGGAAACACCACGGAAGTGCAAAGACGGTTCAAAAGGGAGTTCGATAAACCGCCACCAACGCACCGGACCATTGCCCGCATCAGAGAGAAATTTGAAGCAGATGGAACCGTTCACAACGTCAACAAGAAACGTTCTGGACGACCGCGGACATCCACCAACCCTCCAATGGAAGAGCACGTACATGAAACCTTCATCCGATCCCCACAGAAATCTCTGCGACAAACGACTTGGGAGACACACATCTCAAAAGATAGCGTCCATCGCATCTTATAGCGTTTACGCTGGAAATGCTACATACCAAGACTATTCCATGCTCTCAATGAAGACGATCCGGACCGGAGACTTTAATTTTGTGAATGGTACTTGGCTAAATGTGCAAAAGATGCAGGGTTTCCACACAAAATTGTCTGGAGCGATGAAGCCACCTTTAAATTAAATGGCTCGATTAATCGCCATAATTGTACCTACTGGGGTTCTGTAAATCTCCATGTTAAAGCTGAACACCATTTAAACCTACCAGGGGTAACTGTGTGCTGTGGGATTTCAGCATTCGGCATCATAGGATCGTTTTTTTTTTTAACGGAGCAGTCGATGGGGAGAGGTACCTAACTTTGCTGCTTGAGTCGGTCGGTCCACACATTGACGAGATGTTTGGTGATAATGATGTGATTTCTTTCAGCAAGATGGAGCACCTCCCCACTACCATCGCAATGTAAGAGCTCACCTCGATGCAGCATTTCCAAATACATAGATTGGACGAAGGGGTAGTATTGAATACCCTGCGCGTTCCCCAGATTTCACGCCAATGGACTTCTTTTTATGGGGATACCTCAAGAACAGAGTTTATCGCTCAAATTCAAGAACGATAGATAAATGCATTGAAATTGCAAATCGAAAGACAATGTCGCGACATTCCAAATGAACTGTTTCGTGTCGTTTGCGACTCCATTGGTTTGCGTTATCAGCTGTGTCTGGACAATGGCGGTCATCATTTTGAACATTTGCGAACACGATTCTTTGAATACATGTATGTTCTGTAATTCAAGTCTTTAAACTTGTCGCTATGTTCATAAATAAAGTTTGTATAGTCTCTCAAAGTGTTAGTACATTATTTTGAGACACCCGTATATATATATATATATATATATATATATATATATATATATATATATATATATATATATATATATATATAATATATATATATATATATTATATATATATATATATATATATATATATATATATAACTTATATATATATATAAAAATATATATATATGTATATACATATATATATATGCTCTATATATATATATATATATATATATAACATAATAACTATTATATATATATATATATATATATATATATATATACTTAATATATATATATATATTCTTCTCTTCTTCACTATATATATATATATATATATTAGTGTAGTTGAAATAAGTGAAATAACACCCTGAGGTGGAACTAATTGCAACAAAAATGATTCTTGTTGTAAATGGTATACTCCTAATTAGCATATAGAGAATATGCATCCATACTTTCGCACAAAATACGTTTTATTGGCCGCCATCTTGAAAAAATATGAAAAATTTTAAGAAAAATTATTAAAAAGCAAATTTGGTATCAAATTACAGGAAATTTCATGCTTGAAAAGAATATGGTATTGGTTTTAAAAATAAAAGAAAATAACAAAATGGTGGTCGAGAAACTGAAAGCTTTATTATTGCTGAATTATATATATATTTTAATTAATCTAATCTGGTTTTTATAATATGAGATCATATTTATTTCATGAAAATCAAATCTCATCTTCTTCTGTAAATCAAAACTGTCTCCTGTGTTTGTACAGTCCTTTTCACAACAGTTTTTACAAACTACTGAACATGGAAGTCTATATCGGCGACATGTACATCAGGCCCGGACTGGCCAGGTCGGCTGGTCGGCGATTGCCGAGGGCCCCCGGCCCAATAGGACCCCGAATAGGCCCCAAAAAATGGATAAGCCATTTTATAATTAGTTACATCAGAGTAATTGTATTATTTTTTTCCCAGTAATCTTACGCGTTTACAATCAATATTAAGCAGTTGCCAGTTGGTTTTTGTTTATGGTAGCCTAACTAACTTCTTTGCCGCGACACTCACTCTACATATAATCATG